>CAXIVR010000006.1:32652103-32664404 GCA_964035755.1 Teleogryllus oceanicus | reverse complement strand
ACCCCCGATTCGAATCGAAACTTTATTTTTTCGATGAACGGGGAAAGGTTTTCAAAAACTCGCCCACTCATTTGCTTTCAGAGAAAGGATATCTATCCGTTTTCGGTCCTGCATCGAAATAACACAAGATTGTGACAGCGTATCAACATCTAATCTACTGCAACTATTTTTTTAATAATGAATTCGAAAGATAAATGCCTTCGAGACTTCGCTGTTTATAAGATGATAGGTAGGTGATTCTTGTGAGCGCAATGGCCTGGCCTACAAAATAAAACACAGCGCTCGTAAGCCTCCACGCCACCACCTCCTACGCGCTTCAGCGCGTCTAATTCAAGCAGCGCACGTTTGTTTGTGAGTCCTAGGTTCGACGCCCGACGGAGGTCATCAACGTCTCATTGTAAAGGTCACACACCCCAAAGCGCAAAAATAAATAACCTCAAACATATAGAAGTAGAAAAGAAAGTTTTCAGATAGAAGTTTCATGAAAATCCACCATATTAATTAGCAAACAGGTTGATCTACGTATGAACAACTTTGATTTTGTCGGCCCGGTGGCCGAGATAAGACAATGTGTCGTAGTGATCTCTGGCCGAAGGATCGCGAGTTCGAGTCCGCCTCCGGCACGGTAGTATTTGTGTTCGTCCTTTCACCCTTCATCATCACCATATCGTTTCATCTTCATAGTTACACCATACCGTTAACACAGTAGTGGTCGCTGATGACCTAGATGTCGATGCGACCTTTAATAACCAATTAAAAAAAAAAAACTTTAATTTTCTTTTCAACGTTTATTTACATTTCTTCTACTTTTCTTACATTTCGATAAAATGAGAACACTGATAACATAAGCAATTCCAATAACAATAACATTTAACTTCTCTTTCGCAATACTATTCTAGGAACATAACGTAAACCAAGGCATTCAGCCAGCGTCCGTGCGGAATTTTAACAGTCTGCTGTCCTTTAAATCAATAGACACCATTGAGTTGTAGCTGAAGATCATGTATAAGTTATCTTATCTAGAGAAATAGTTATATGTGCACCAAGGGCGTTAGATGGTTCTAATGATGGAACGGCGACAAAAAACCTTTGGGCCAAAAGGGCCTTTGGCATTTGTCGCCGCATGATTGTTAAAACCAGCTAACGCCCGTACATGATTTTATTTTCACCTAATTTTAATTATTCATATTTATTTATTTAATAATTAAGTAGTTAACAACTCCGTTTGTCACTTCATATCTCTCCCATAATTCTCTCCGAATGAGGACTTGTAAAACAGTTTTCATATTCCCTCGTCACCACTATGCAGTTAATAAGTCAGAAGTGAATATCGATCTCGTGTCGAAGGCAAGTGATTAAGACACTTTTAGTAGGTATTAGAAAAATATATTAATTTCTATGACTTATTCTTAGAGGAAGATGATATTATGGAAAGGAATGAACGCCACATTGCCGATACCACAGAAAACGGACTCTGATAGTTACAAACCCCGACCATGACCTAGGTTTACAAACTTCAACCGTGTCCATTATTTACTATACATAATGGCGAAATAACTATACTTTTAAGGGCGGGAGACTTGGATGAAGCTAGAAACTAAACTACCCGGCCGACTGAAACCAGTTCCACCACTCACGGAAGAGAACGGGTGCGTTGGCGGTGGGGCGAGGTGGTGGGGCGGGGTTTCGGGGTTGCCCTCGGAGCGCCCGCCGCGTCGCGTCACGTCCGGCGGCGTTCGGGAGAGGCGCCGTGACGCATCGCACGCGCTTGCGGCGGCGCCTCGCCAACCCACCACCCGCCCCCTCCCTCCGGCAGACCGCGCGACGATGGATTTCCCACCCGCCGCCGCCGCCGCCACTGAGCAAGCTGGATCTGGCCGCCTTTCGTCATCGCCTAGCCACGCGTGATTATTCTGCGTTCTGGGAAAGCGTTCAGGAAAACATTGACTGTCACAAGTACGCGTAAGTTTAAAATAACGTGTTCTCGATGGCAAGAAACTGGAAGTGGGTGTAAAATATATAAATAAAATTGCGAAAACAATGATGAAGCAATGTTCCCTTTTTAAAGTCCGGAAACACTTGTGTACGTATCGCTATCTCTAAGAGCCGCGATATGCAAAGCCAATAAAATCTCGCTCTCTCATCTCTGAAACTTCGTCACATGTGAGTAAAATTTACAAAGATAGAGTCGTTCTTTAATTCGTTTATCTCGACGAAATACCCACATGAAACGTTTTACAGCAAGAAAAATATACATTCTTTGTACGTCACAATGCCCACAGAAAAATGCAATTTCACAGAATTAGAAATATAGATATTTTCTTATCGACACCAAACTTCCATTTAATTACTTTCTAAAATGTTGCAAACACAACCAAAAAAGGGTTGTGTTAATGTATTCTCAGACTTCAATTTGTAGTTCAATTACATGGGTGTTTAAACCAGATATTGAAGCAGGAAGCTACATACACTTTCACGGACTCAAACGGCTCCAATTTCTAAATTGCAAACATTTCATAATTTCAACCAGTCAGCTACCATTACATTCCAATGGACATTGCGTTAGACATGTTGTTAAGCAGGTTTCTCTCGAATCGTCTTTCGTTGCGAGAAGTGCAAACAAACAAAGACGCGCCAAGGACGTTGAAATCTTTAGAAATAGGTATTATTTTTATTACTAATAAATGACGATGGTTGGCGTATCTAAAACATGCACTTCATGAGTCTTCCTAAAGAAAGGCCATTCTGCAACAACGAGAATGAAATGAACACTTGCTGTTATAAATTTAGCAAATTAACACTCATAGAAACTTGCTCCAGCTACGAGTTCGAGGGCATAATAATTAACGTCACATCTGTCATGGAAGGAAGTCAGTGAACTCTAGAAACAAACCAATGTCCACATCTGAAACGACAAAACAATTTCTTGCTGCAGACATTAGAATGCACATACAGGGTAATTTAATAGGTAAAAAATATTGATATCAAGCATAACACTGCAATCGTATAATCGTGTGGAAAAGAGAGTATTTCAAACACACAGCAAGAAAGCATGATGGCAGAACCATTTGCATTACATAACCAGATAGCTAAAACAGCAAGAAGATCTCTCTCTACCAACACAAAAGCACGAGAACATACAAATTGAGTTTACTTCATTCCGTAACTACAAAATGTAATAACAAAGGTAGCTCGAATACACACAAAAAAAAGACAAGCCTTTGTTACGAGTATTTGTATTAGCTGGCAAAATTCCATTCGATACGCAGAACACCAATTTCAGTCCATTCCCGAACAGCGGTCTCGTTTCGTAGAGCCAGGGCGAAAGCACTCACGAAGTACCGCTGCCACAGCTCGTGGTCGCGGGGCAGGTCATGCGGGCGGCTGCAGCTGCGGCGGGGCAGGCGCGGGCGGCGCGCGGGCGCGAGGCGGCGCGGGCGAGTAGCCGTGCGGGCGAGTAGGGCCGCGCGGGCGAGTAGGGCCGCGCGGGTGGCGGCGGGGCGGTGGCGGCGGCGGGGGCGAGTAGCCGCGCGGCTGATAGTAGTACTGGTTCATGATGAGCTGCTGCAGTCGCGGGGACGGCGCGCGGGCGTAGGACGCGGCCATGGCGTGGGCGAGCGGAGGCGGAGGCGGCGGTGGCGAAGTGCGGCGGCGGAGCACGCGCGAGCCGGACTACGTGGCGGGCAGGCGACGGGCACGCCGTCGGACGCCGCGGGCGAGGGGCGGGCGACGGGCGGCGCTGCTTCGGGCGCTATTTATACCCGCGGCGGTGGCGGTGCAGGCGGTGGCGGCGCGCTCGGGCCTTCACACACGCCGAGGGGCGGCGGCGAGCCTGGGTGACGCGTCCGCGCGCCTCGCGATCCACACTGGGCGGCGCTCGGCCACGGTCTCGTCCACGCTTGCAAACCGCTAGATAACGCACCAGACGCGCGCTCTCGAACCGCGCCAGATAAGCGTGCGCTTGCGAAAGCGCTCGCCCCAAAACACCTGCCGGGAAACAAGACGAGAAGCGGGCTGATCCCACGTATTACTGCTCGGTCGTTGCGACCAGTCAAACACACACACCGGAATGAAGTCTTCCAACACCGCCTTGATGGCGTGACGCGGAGTGGGCACGCGGCCACGAATCGCCGACGAGTATCCAGGCGCGCGGCGCACACTGCACTGGCGCGAAGGCCTCCGTCAGCGGCGGGGTGCGGCGCTGGAAGGCATCAGGTCTCCGCGAGAGGGAGGAGGTGGCGGCGGTGTCGCTCTCGACGGCTCCTCGGCGCGCACTGGGCGGGCAGTGGGCGATCGGGCCGCGCTCGCGCCGCCCGCCGCCCACCGCGCGCCGCCTCCGCGGCAGGTGGCGGGCCCCGAGCCCACGCGCGCCCTGCCCCGCCAGATGGCGATTAAACGGCGGCCCGGGGTGCAGACGCCGCCCTCGGCGCGCGCGCGCGCGGCGCCGCGCATCCGGCCGCGCGAGCTGCCGCCCCCGCCGGAAGAGCGCGTGGGCGGGCGCCGCCGCGGAGGAGGCGCGCCCCAGCGCGCGCAACCGGGGCGAGGCGCCGCCCGTGGGAGAGACGGCGGCGGCGGCGCCTCCTCTCCCTCACGAGCAGCCCGGATTCCCGCGTTTCTGGTTCCCGATCGCCCGGTCATTGCTCCCGGTATGGCATTTTTTGGAGGATATGGTTTCGTACTCAGCAGTAGTTACGAAAGTAACCAGCAATTGTGTTGGAAATAAAATGCAACACGGAAAAATATGGTCAGCTAATTTGAACGCGCAATTATCTTGAAATGCCTCAACATTGCACACATTGCCCCCAACTAGGTAACATTTATTACTGGAAATACTTAGGATTATCACATCTCTTAACTGGACATTCTTGAAAGAAAGCCTAAATGTACAGTTTAGTGAGGATTTCTGAATGAAGCATTAATTTGCATAAGGATTAAGTATTATCTTTATATGAGGCGGAGATAAATGCCATTAAAAACTGCTATATATGTTGAAAAGATAGAGGGTGTATCTTGAAATTCATTGGTCCTAAAAGAAAAGGCTTTTGATTTCCTACAAGAATCTTCTAGAAATTTGGTTGAGCATCTAGATTAATTTAAAATTCAAATTGCACTAATTTTTCTGTATTTTCCTATATCAATACTTAATCCTGATATTTATAAACTCGGTGGGAAAATGACCAAAGAATGTTTATTGCGTGCAAAAGATGTAAAAATCGAACGTTCATACGTTTCCGTACTTAATCTTAAAGTGAGACTGTCTTTTCTACATTGCATTAATCTCATTTCAATTCAAGTAATAAGTTATATTTCTTTGAAATCTACCTTAGTGTTGTTAATGACTGCCTCACATCCCAAATTTTAACTAAGGCTTAAGAGATTGCGAGCCTTCATTCTCGAACCTAGAAAAATAGTTGTTTTACTACCGTGTAGGACACTAAATAATGTTGCTGTTTGAAATGCGCTGCAAACGTGTGCCACTTGAACCAGTGAATGACCTGCTAAAGAAAACACGTTTTACCTGAATCTTGGGCAATTAACATGTCAAGCATTCACGTATTCCGATAAAAAAATGACGAATTAACGTTGCAGTTTTATTATGATATGAATCAGCATGCTCCTAGGCATTAAATTTATTCGTTTTAACCGATGTTTTGAGCCCTCATTGCTTTAGCAAATTTAAGTGAACGTACCACTATAAACATTCTTTTGTTACTATTCAAATCAAGCGTAACCATATACTTAAAGCCCGTCCACTGTCACTTCCTTTCCACTCTCAAAGCAATAGAAATTGCCACAAAATCCTTAGCACTTCCTTACGAAGCCTAGAATGTGCTTCGTGTTTTGAAAGATCTATTCGCTCTTACTACAACGTCCTTTTCTGATGACCAATATTTCCTTTCCTGAAAAGTACATTTCGTCGGGCAGTGGAAAGTTCTTTTCTCGTAAATGTCAATGGCAACTAAAGTATAGAGCTACTGAGTTGATATTTCATAATCAGAAACCACTATTACTTGAAAAAACTAACATTTAAGACAAAGTATTTTTCTCGATGTTCTTTTGATAAAGGGCGACTTTAAATGTTATCGCACATGTATACTATTCACTAACAGGCAAGTCCTCTCAAGTGATTAGCGGAAAGGTATTTGGCGGAGACAAAGTCATGAGCTTCCGTGTTTGCTGGCTGCACAACGCGACGCCGCGTTGTAGGCTTGGTCTATTCATCAAGCATCGAGATAATATGAAATATAATACGTTAGCCCTAAGGAACACAACGGCATGATGAGAGAAACCAAACAGCCTGTCGCGGGATCAACTAGATACTTGAAAATATTCACTTCGCGGAACGTACCCCGCTTTGAGGATCTTGAAATTAATGACTAAAATCAGAAAAATTTCCATTTAACGACCTAAACGTTAAATATGAATGGATTCATAACGTGACGAATTTCAAAATTGGTATGTGTACGTGCACTTGCGCTAATGGAAAGACGAAAGATGGACAAAAATTGTAGTGTTGTCCACCAGCCAATAGAAACCAAGAGGAAGTTGAGCCATGGATTCAAGGTGTTGTTGCCTAAATTGGCAAGAACTGCTCATGATCGCTTAACATGAAAAAACTGATAAAAACTTGTCTGAGGACGTAATTCAGAACTCAATCTATTTATTGAATTAGCTAATGCTAATTCTGACGTTTACTCTGAAGCTATCTTTGATTCTCAGAAGTCTTTGCCGAAACGGATTGTACAGCAATAATAATAATAATAATAATAATAATAATAAACAACAATCCTCTCCCTTCGTCTTTAAGCGCCCGAGTGTGTCGCGAGGCGCCGCACTCGAAGAGGCGGGCGGGGCAGGAGGCCAGGTGGGCAGGCGGAGCGTGGGATGGGCCGGTGGGGCCGCGATCTTTATAAGGCGGGCGGCGGCGCAGGCGAATCCAGCGCGCGCAGGTCGCGGGGGCGCGGGCCGCCCGCCCTCGACGTCACTGCCGAACCCACGGCACGCCAGGCGCAGCCGAGTGCTCGCGCAGTGCTGCGCTCGCTGGGGTCCGCACTTCGCGGCCCGCGCGCCCGACGACGACGCACTCCGCAACAGGTGAGTCCGCGACAGAGGGCCCCGCGCGCCGCACAGGTGGTTTCAAGGCCCGCGCGCCTACTTTTATTGTTTAACAGGTTTACCTACAACTTCAATCAATTCTCCGTAACTCCCACACAGCTCGAGTTAATAGCGCCAGTCAAATCTAGGCCTCAAGTAACTGACAGCGAAGCCAAGCCAAGCGATGGATGACCATACCCAAAGGGTTATGGTCATATTAAGGGCATATTTTATAATGGTCATATCATGGTCATATTATGGGCATATTTTTGAAGTTATTCTTCTTTTAGTATTCTTAGTTAATTATCAAATTTAATATCCTTGGTTAACCCATTATCGGATAACATGTAAAGCAATGGAACAATGCTTAGTAATTTATGCTAAATACTTCATAACACCTGTCTATTGTCGCCGCTTACAGAGTCGAATAATAAAACTAGTGGTGCTAAAACCAGACATAATTTCTCATATTTTTAATGACTATTCAATATTATAATACTAAATGAACCTCAAAAGTGTTTCCAACATGCAATTATTTTCTCCGCGCCGAGTGCGAACTCAAAGAGTAGCATATGCAATTTTAATATTGGATTTTCAAAAATTCAGAGATGTTCATTATATAACTCACAATCTAATTTTAAAGAACCGATTTCAATAAGGAAAAAACCTCTATCACCAATCTTGTAGTTTTGCTCTGTTATATTGTTGTTTGCAATTTTCGAAAAGGGAGTTCACCGAAAATGGAACCATCTTTTAGCGTCATTTCCTCTGTCTAAAGGGAAAAAATTAAAGAAAATGAGTTTGAAATGTTCGGAAAATGTTTTTCATAAATTGCCTTCATATTGAACAGAAATTACGCAAGAACTAGTAGTTCAAAAAATGTACATGATATGTTCTTTTAAATCTGATTTTAGAATATATTTCATCTACGAACATTTCTGTATTCAATATTGTACTTTTACAATGTTAATTTTTGCAATTTTCGAAAATATGAAGTTTGCGAAAATGAGACCAGGACTTCTGTTGTTATCGTTCTTTGATACACATGAGGAGAAAATTCAAAGTAAAATTTGGAGCCGTTTTTAAGAAAATAATTGTTTAAAACTTGCCTATAATTCACAGAAAATTATGCGAGAACTTTTCATATTTTAAAAAAATTGTGCATAAATGTATTTCAAGATCTGTATTTGATCAATAGATTTCATTCAGGATAACATCTCTATCTTTCAACGCTGGTAATTGTAAGAGACCTAAAACATGAATTTGTGCAATTTTGAAAGAAAAAAATCACCAGGAATGTCAACAAAGTGAGACCTGCACCATTCTTTTAAGCATTTTTCGTGCTATACGATGCAAGTGTTTAATAAAATAAATTGAAACCATTTTGAGAAAATGTCAAACTTTTGCGTAAATTATGGTAAAAAAATATCCTTTCAAACTCGCGGGCCTCGAGTTGGTCGAGATCGATCAGGAATATCAAATTTTGGAAAAATTGTCTGAAAGGTTTAAGAACTAGCACTGGCCACATACATGTTTGCCGTCAATCGATTTGTCAGTATCAACGACACGAAAAACGTGGATTCTGATATCACAAGTTAGAGGATGTAATTTACAACACAGAAAAACAAGAACCTCTTATTAGCATTTATTAAATTATATTATATTTCCCAAATGAAAGGTCAAAATGTAACGAATCTAGGTAGCCCAACTGCCTCAATCGAATCTGTTCATGTGTCTATAAATGAGATCAGAGTTAATTTATACTTCCAAATCAGTTGATACATTCTTGTACCAACATTTACTTTCTAGGTGATAACGCAAGACATGGAATGCATTACATTCTGATCATTGGAATCTTTAGCGTTTCTGCAAACAATGCAGTGTTTCCTTCCATAGAATCATTTGCATACACATCTCGAACTGTTGCCAACACAACACGACCCACGTTTACGAACCACCTGGCTTGCCATTTCCAGCGCGACAGAATCCAGCGCTTCCTAATGGGGCCTACCTAAACCCCCGCCCGAAAAGTGTAGCAACTCCGAAAGTAGGCTAATAGCGCGATCAGAAGCTCTATTATAAGCGATCGATATGGGCACGGGAAGCGAAAAACCTTAGAATATCACGGTAAGCGCATGAAGTATTGATGGATTAAAGGAATGAGACGCCCCTTGAACCGGAGGAATTGCGATCTACAATCATCAGAGAATACTCGCATCAATTTGTGACCCAGTACGTATAAAAATACAGAAAACTCGAAATCAGAAAACTGCTGGTTCAAAATGAATTTTTGTACACGCTCTGCGTAACATTACGTTGTATTCATTCAGCTCCTTATAATTTAAAAATCATGTTAGCAAAGATCTGAACCCCATGCCAAAACAGTCTGTAACTGTACAAGGTCAAAAGGTCACATGCCATGTATCAGCATCATTTCATAAATGCAGCAGCCCTGAAACATCGATACTAAGTTCTAACATCGATGGAAGGATGAGCCAAAATTATTTTGAAGATGGTTAACGTTGAGATATAAGAAGATTATTTTTTGTTGTAAAATCGCCCTATGTCGTGTATCGTACTGCATAAAGCGTTTCTTATATCAAGAGTTACGAGAATTGTCCAACTCATGATCGGTATGTCCATCTCAGGTTTGTCCCAGGGTTGTCAACTGTCGGCAAGCGGTGCCATTTATTGTGGCCCGCGAAGTTATAGTCAAAGTGAAGTCCATTCATTTATGTCGCTTATTATCCTTTAATGTAAAAGAGGTAACGTTTAGATCTATGGACTTTTTCTAAGTAAATTCAAAATCATCCTAATGTGTTTCATTGTGTTACGGATGGTACGGCCTGATATCACGCATGGTTCCATTCCCTGCTCCCGTTTCAGAGCAGTCGAGCAACCTGGCGAGATCAACAATATGGAGAAGTCAGGTGTGGATCGCCCGAGTAATGAAAAGATGGTCCCAACGAATGAAGGTTTTAGTTGTGGCCCTTGGGGCATTTCATGCTGGACACCTGCCGTAGATGCTGTCACAAAAATTATCTTTGAATGACATAACGACCAACCTCCGAAATGGTTAATTATTTCGGATCAATATTATCAGAGCGTTCTTTATCAGTACAAATGCATCATTTTGCTTACTAGTCCTAGTCTTCATTACATACACAGCTATAGATAGTGTTGATGTATTTGACAGATAATCAATAGCAGAATGAAAACTTTCCTTCCATTGCTTACTTAACAAGAAAATAACCCTTGGAACACTGAAAGGACTTCGAGGCTGACGTACACACGGGCTGCTCATTACGCTACCTTGGGATTACTAAGGCTTTTGACGCAGAACTCGCCCATCGCTTCTTCGTCGCGCCACGCACGTCCTCCAAGACTTCGCGAAGCTGCCACGCGCTGGCTGGCATGCCTCCATGGCACGTGTGCTACACGTCACATAGGGGCAGGGCGGGGCGGGGCAGGGCAGCAGGACGTCGAAACGTCATAACGCACAACGCCGGCGATCTCGCGGCGCCGCGCGAACTGCGAGTGTCGCCGCAGGCTGCAAGCGCTGGCGCCGCCGCTCGAACCAAATGCAACCGAGTCATGCGCGTTTCGAAAGGCCAACATACGACCGAAGCGGGAAGTCGCGCCAGATTGCGTGAAGTGTGTCACACGTTGCAGCAGTTCGCGGTTTTGCTGGAAGTCCTGTCACCCCCAAAGGGGCAGAAAGAATTTAAAGGAAAAAAAATTTTGCCGCAGAGCATTGATAATGTTAGTGACGTTTCTAGACGAATCTGTTTGTGAAATGTAAAACATTAACTTCTTAAAATAATAATAATAATTATTATTAATAATATTATTATTATTATATTGAAATGGTTTCTACACTACATTGCAAAATGAAAATACAAATTATGATATTACAATAACCTTACAAAGAAAAAAATTAATAATTTTCCAGCTGTTTCACGATATTAAATGTATCCTCGACATAGCGAAAGACTAGCAAAATCAAAGGATAAAAGTTGGCTCATTTCGCTGAGGATGCATTGCAAAAATCCGATGCCACATTTTTTTGATATATTTTAGTAGATTAAATAATTACCATTCAAATTAATAGTTAAAGCAACATGTTAAACTTGACATAAAATACAACTTTGGATACACTAATATGACTGTTCAGAAATATATTTTTAAAATTTAGTGCAATATACACTAAATCTCTGATAAATGAAAATTCACATGAAATTAGGTAGCATTTCATGATTTTGACCCCCTCGGGCTAATTTCAAACAGAGTACAAATTGGACAAAAGATAAGATGAGTCAACAAGACTAATCATATCGTCTCAGTAACCCAGAAAATTGGGAACGATTCTCGTACTTTTATATTCTTTCCTTCCGTATTCCCAAAACATTTAAACCCTTATGTAGCTTTCAGCTCGTGTTTCAGGTTAGATGGAATGTCGAGATACACCTTTCTGATATCACGTTATATCTCTATTATTCACTAATAGTGTATTAAAGAACCTCCTTTCTAATAAATAGCAACTTATAAATAGGGAAAAACAAACATTTTAGCAGCAATTTCTCACCACATCTAAGCTCTGAAGACACCTCTTCGAGAGTGCTGTTGCTCGTGCCTTTGCCTCTTTTCTCAGGGTATCTTCATTTCAGAACTAAGATTTCCGCTACATCAGTTTTTTCTTCGAACTTTAACATTACGTAAGCCTCCTGAATCTTCTAATCAGAACAATAACGAGATTGATAAAGATAAGAAAAATTATCAAATTAGTTATAATTTAACATCCGACAGTAAAAATGAAAACGAAAGAAAATTGATGATCTGAACTATTTTCCTTGGTTGTATGTGTTGTTGAAGTTAACTTTCATTTAGTTCACATACAAGTTTTAGATCCTCAACTCTTCCTGGCCGAGTACCATCAAGAATATCGTACACCAACGACTTATATTTTTGGAGTAAATTATTTCAATGCATTGAAATTACGCTACGCATTCATGATATTTGCCGTGACATTCACCTAAGGTCTGCGTTTACTATACAATTGAAAATCACAGAAGACTAATAGAAACGAAAACTTTAGAATAAATAAAAAAATTAAATAAATAAAAATTGTTCATTAGGGGTAACCAACAATTCTAAACTCTTTGGGGAAAATCTTGAAGTCATTTGTCTAACTCCCTGATCTATTTGA
>CAXIVR010000006.1:32366145-32652003 GCA_964035755.1 Teleogryllus oceanicus | reverse complement strand
CTGCGTCTGACCTGTGGTTCTAGTCCAGTCGATAGTAGGATTTTCGAAAGCTAGGATCGGATCGGTGGCTCAGTGCATCAACTCATGTCACTGCAACGCGTCTGACTGAGAGGTCCTAGTTTCGAGTTCCGATGGTGGCAGGATTTTGGACACTAGCTTTCAAGCTAGGTCGAATTCAGTCGCTGTTTGAAGGAGAATTCTGCTGAAGGAGAATTCTGCCGACTGCTCTAGTCGGTAGTTTTCCGTGGTTTCTTCGACCAACACCAGGCGAATGCCGGAGCAGTACCCTGCCAAATGGGTCACGGACCACGTGCGATCTTTCCTTCCTCTTCCTAGTCCTATCCTCACCATTTACACACACTACACTAACATGCACTACACTGCAAATATGTCGAGAGACCGATCGGGGACTTAGAACTTATCCCCGCTGGGGGCGGTGCCCCGCTGGTGAGAGATACAAGGTTTGGGAAACCCCGTTAACCAACGGTAGATCGGCGCTGAATCTGATTATCCAGTGGAGGAAGACCAACGCCGTCTCCCGAGCAAAAACACGCACTACACTTTCGGGACGAATGACCTTAGCAGTTGACGCCCGGAATCACTAACAATTGAAAGCTAGCTCGAATTCATTCGTTGCCTGGAGGATTGGCTGCTACGATCAACACCAGGCAAAAATGCCGGCGCAGTATCCAAACGAACGGGCCACGAATTGTAAGCGATTTTTCCTTCCTCTTCCTTGCCCTATCCTCAACCTTACTACGGCGGCAGGATTTTCGACACTAGTTTTTCAGCTAGATCGAATTCAGTCGCTCTCTGGAGGAGAATTCTAGTGACCGGCTGCTCTGATCGGTAGTTTTCCGTGTTTTTTCCGATCAACATCAGGCGAATGCCGGAGCAGTACCCTACCAAACGGGCCACGGACCGCGCGCGATCTGTCCCTCCTCTCCCTTGTCCTATCCTCTCCCCTTACACACACACTTACACTAACATGCATTACACTACCACATATTCCAGGAGACAGGTCGGGAGTTTAGAGCTTGTTCCGGCTGGGGCGGTGCCCCGCTGGTGTGAGAGTCCTGGTTAGGGGGAAACCCCACTAGCCGACGATAGGTCGGCGCCGGATCTCGCCATCCAGCGAGGGGAAAATCACCGCCATCTCCCGAGAAAGAACATGCACTCCACTAACGGGACTAATGGCCGAAAGCAGTTGACGCGCCCGGAAACACGAAAAAATCAAATCAATCAAATCAAATCCCCTTACCTAGCATTTGCATACCCTACGTGACGCCCGCTGATGGGTTGTAGATGGGAGGTGATGGTACCTGCTTGGGGACACTCTGCTAGACGATGTGCGGGTCGGCGCCAGTTCTCGCCATCCAGCGGGGAAAGATCACCGCCACCTCCCATGATAAAAATATGCAATCCATTTACGAGACGAATAGCACAGTAGTTGACGCGAGGAGAAACACAATGATCAATCTCTACTCAATCTCAATCCCTCACTGCAAATCCGCTCTGTCTGGGTGACGTCGCGGGAGACACTCTTCTGTCGCGCACGCAAAGATATCGGAGCGCACACAGGACTCGAACACCCTTTGCCACTAAGGTCGGAATCTTGTCCTGAGAAGTAATGGTTTGAGAAATAAAATAATATTTTCCCTCTTGTTTGAAACCTTTCAATAGATCCGGCGAGTGAAGACAGAAGCAATATGGGTTTGAGAAATAAGAGAACAGTTTCTTTTACTTTTACTAGAACTTGAATACGGGAAGTGACGAGATAAACAATATGGGTTTGAGAAAAAAGAGAACAGTTTCTTTTACTTTTACTTGAACTTGAATACGGCAAGTGAAGAGATAAACAATATGGGTTTGAGAAATAAGAGAACAGATTCTTTACTTGTACTTGAACTTGAATACGGCAAGTGAAGAGATAAACAATATGGGTTTGAGAAATAAGAGAACACTTTTTCTACTTTTACTTGAACTTGAATACGGCAAGTGAAGAGATAAACAATATGGGTTTGAGAAATAAGTGAACAATCTTTTTCTTTACTTGAAACCTATCATATATTGACAAGGATCAAGCGTACATAATGTAGACCAAGGGTCTTGCTATTACAGAAACTCAGAAATACCAACCAATAATAATATTGTAATCTCTTGCAAGAATGTTACACTGATTAATATCTTTAACCATAACATTTATCCTTTCCATTTTCACAATGTGAAAAATAATACACAATACTTCTGGGACCAAATAAAATCACAAAGAAACAAAAGTCCATTCACGCCTATTCTGAATCACTCAAAACGTTTTCAAATCCTCCACTACTTATCATTTACCTACCTAACTATTAATTATTTATAGCTATTCCATATGTACAATGTTTATTAATACTACTGTTTATAAGGCAAAGAGAAAATCAGTAGATATGGTTCGCATCAATTACAAAATGCAATATATTTTTGGGGTCTTATCCATAGTAAGTAACGGCTCGTCTTCGAGATTGCGAGTTCAGTGAACGAAACCGAAGAACAGAGTGTTGGGAACGAGATCACTGTTTTGTAGTTCAAATGAGAATGTCATGTTAAAATCCATTAAAAATTATTTGGGAATAAAATGCGTCGCACGTGGTCAAGGATATTTTATATTTATCCCGTTGCCAGAAGGCCGTAGCCTCAACACAAACGATGACATGCGAACCGAAGCGTCAAATTCCATGTTAAAAGTGTTTGGCGAAAACCTCTTTGGAATAAAACGCGTTTGAAATTATGCGTTGAACAGTTTAAATGACGTTTTATGATAATGGCGCAAGCCGAAGGTCAGGGCCTCGTGAATTGGGACTCACGTAGCGACGCGTCACTGCGTCTTTAATGTTGAGGTTAGAAATACGCCATTCCGCTCGCGGTCCCTGCATGTCACGGAAGCGTGCAGATTCTCTCTCGTTCGTTTCGGTGAGAAGAACTACCTCAGTTTAACAGTGCTGCATTTAGTACATTTTGTAATTATAATTAATTCAGGTGTATTCAGATCTTTAGTAGTAAGTGCTGAGACTTGAAGTTTAACGAGAGATTGATACAAATACATCAATGAGTACAATAACTTCTCAAAAATTTCCCTAGCTTTACACTAGTCCTACTGCTACTCTGAACATAGCATCCCTTAATTCCTAACGGAAATATTCAACGGCTGGATGGCATAATCTTGAAACAGCCTCGCGTCTATAAATTATCTCCAGTTCCAAAGTATTTTTCCTTCTTTTTCTACTAATAACTTCTTCACTAAAACTTTTAAATATTGTTCGAGTGAGCAAAGTCTTACTTTGACGGAGTCTTGATGCCAATACAACGCAACTATCGTGGCGAGGCGACGTGCTACTAATTTCTCGTTGGTTCACATTCGTACTAGATTCTTCTATAAGAATTACATGAGTTTCTTTCTAACCCATAATTAACACCAAAGATATAAGTAAGAAACTGAAAAATAGAAACATGATTATTTCAGAACACTTCTTTTAACATCCTCTTAACTTGCCTATTGAAATCGAAATATGTGCGTTTCTTTAAGTCCATATAATTCCAAGTAATTACAAATATTAGTGTTTTATTTTTAAAGGCAATTTACTTCTTTCTTGAGTTGTGGAGTACTTTTTCGGTGTGTTACTTTGAGAACCATGATACAACAACGTTAATGAATACTTAAAACCCGTTGATCATCGTCGTCGTCGTCGTTGTCGTCAGCTGTCGGAAGCGGAACAGTTAAGCGGAAAACGTTTCAAAGCTCCATTGCTTCTTCACGCGATTCAAGCGAAATCTTCGAGTCATTCTCTCGAAACTCCTAAACTTTCCCGCGCGGGTGACTCAAATTTGCAAGTTGCTTTGATTGATTCATTGATTTTTCATGTTTCCGGGCGCGTCAACTGCTTTGGTCATTAGTCCGTGAATGTAGTGAATGTTTTTCTCGGGAGATGGCGGTGATCTTCCCCCGCGGCATGGCGAGATCCGGCGCCGACCTACTGTCGGCTAGTCGGGTTTCCCCCTCACCAGGACTCTCCCACAAGCGGGGCAACGCTCCATTCGGGACAAGCTCTAAGCTCCCGCGGTCTACTGGAATATGTGGTAGTGTGTCTTGTTGGTGTAAGTGTGTGAAAGGGGAAAGGAGGATAGGACAAGGAAGGGAAGGACCGATCGCGCGCGGTCCGTGGTCCGTTTGGTAGGGTACTGCTCCGGCATTCGCCTGCGTGTTGATCGGAGAAACCACGGAAAACTACACTATCAGGTAACCGGCCGCTAGAATTCTCCTCCAGACAACGACTGAATTCGACCTAGCTGAAGAGCTAGTGTAGAAAATCCTACCGCCGTCAGGACTCGAACCTAGGACCTCCCGGTCAGAGGCACTGCAGTGACATCAGTTGATGCACCTCTCCCGGTTTGCAAGTTGTTTAAGCGCGAGTTGTGTGAGGGTTGCAACGTTGTGTGAGCTCATTTGTTGTGCAAATGAGACCCGATTGACCGCGAATCAAAACGGGAGATCACAATATAGCGGCAGAAAGACTATATAGAGGGCCACGGCTGCCTAATAGTAATTTGCGCTCATGGATCAAAAGCTAGAGTTGAGGAAAGATCTTCGTATTCTTATTTTTATATTTATTTATTTTACGTCAAAACAGTTAAAACTGTGTGTGACGTGAATGCAGTAACTACAGTTAAAAACTGTCTGATGTTTTGATGCGGATCTACAATACCAATTTAGAGATTGTAGCAGTGAAAGATAATCTATGCCGTCACAGAGAACTTCCGCAATGTGCAAATGTTCATATTCTGATATTGGCGACGTGTAGCTTATCATGTTTTATATGTCTTGTTTACATTTACAAGGGCTTAAATCAGTAAAAGATGAGACATACTTCGGCCAAATCGACATTTAAAATTTACGAATAGAGAGAGGATTGATTTATCTGGTGTCGCTTATCTTGTTACTGCTCCAAGTCTTTCAATTGAAAAGATCGCATTGCCTGACAACGCTCACATCCTGTGCAAGTACTTGTGAGATTCTAGAGCATTAGGTGGAACCTGAATGTCGATAAGTAGTACAGAAGCTGAAGGATTCTTTCAATAACAATAGTAATAATAAAAATAACAATAAAATTAATAAATTAGTTTAAGGCACTTGAAATTGAAGCAGATATCAGAAATCAAATACATTACTTCAGAAAAAGCCGTTTGTTATTTAAGGCCAAATCTTCCAGTGGATCAGCAATATAACGAATGAAATAATAATGACAAGTGAAGACAATAGCTACGAAGTAAGTCTGTTAAAATGAAAAGAAATTGAAGTCATTAGTTGTAAAGAAATATTACATTTTAGTTAAATAGTAGAATGGACGCATTATGTTCTTGAATTGTTTATTAAATGAAGGAAAATTTTGAAATATCGTTTTAAATTATGCATTTTAAAAGAATAGGACTTGAATTGAAAGGTACTACAGAGTTTTCAGTTTTCGAATATTCTTCAGATAATGAGAATATCTACGAATTCACTAGATGATTTCCAATAACAAACGAACATTAGAAATTTTATTAACGCATGTCTCTTGAATTTTTATGAGGAGGCATGTTTAGAACAATGAAAACAAAATTTCTAAATTTCTAAAGAAGCCTTCGCCGGCTCGCTAAAGGTCACTCAAAGACTCATAGGAGTTAATCTTTATAAGCTTGGACATCGCCCATCAACCCGGTGAATGGATTTTAAAGTAAAGTGCCGAGAAAGGTGAGGAAGACGTGCAAAAGTGAAGCGGACAGGTCTCGCTACCTCTTAGCTGAGCCGCGTGCTTCTGCGCTTTATGCACTGCCTCCTTCTTGAGAGAAGGCGAAGTCGGAGGCTTCTTTCACGGCCTGTTTACCGAGGAGTGTTGACGTCGCTGCGATGAGTTGTGTAGAAGAAGAATCACGGGGTTTGGCGTTCTTCTTCTTCTTCTTCTCCTCCGCTAACTGCGCATTCAAATTGAAATTCAGACGCGACCTGAAATATTTTTCTGCTTGCGAAGGTTTAATGGAATGTATTTGCCTCCGGACAGGAGTTTGTACTGCAAGGAGAGCCCAAAACAAGAAATGTTACTCATAAAGTACATCAACGTGTTTCAATCCTCAGGGAGAAATAATATTTTGTAGTGGCTAATATTTATCGCGTCAGAAACTAAAAATATTACGACTAAATGTTTTGGTATCAATGGTAAAATGACATAAATTATATTGTCTTTTAGTAGAACTGTTTTACTCTGACCGGAACTGCATATTTCGCATTTACTATCTACTGGTTGACTTGCTATTTTTTATTTTATTTTTACAAAAATTCATTTTTATACAAACACTAGTAAAATAGGTTCTTACAGGCGTGCACAGCTTGATAAAAGAGCCCCAGTGCTAAAAGAGGGCGATGCTCAACTGTTCTGATAAATTGCGAATGCAACAAAGATAATAAAATACTTTCGTCTGACCAGAACAGCTACTACTGACCTTCATGTTTCATTAAGGCTAAATGTCCCGACACTAGTTGCAGTTGTCGCCACCACGTGGCAGCACCAAAATAAGCAAAATTTACTAGACCGATAACGTCTGAACAAATTGCCCGTTTTTCGATCTGAAAACAGCAATGGACTTTTTTTAAAATAAATTTACGCTACGATGGTTTTTTAAAAAAAGATTTAAACAAAATTTGCGTGTTCTTATAGTTCCAGGAAAAATTAAAAAGGGGGGGTTATGGGGATGACGACGTGTTTTCAATCAATGCCTTTAAATCATGAAAATCGGATAAATGGGCGGCGAAAAGTGAAATTTGGGAAAAAAATACCTGACCCCCCTTCCCCGTTTCCCGCAGTTGTGTCACCCGCCCCTTTGGTGGTCCCTCGAGGGGGGGCCGAACGCCAAACCCGGTGCGGACGGAGGGGGGTGGGCTCTGGCGGCGGGCGTCGGTTTATGGTTTCGTTTTTTCAATCTCAGTATTTTCTCCACTTATCAAACTAGTGATGTTAACACAACCAAACGGTCTCGTATCATCTTAATAGTCATAAAAAACTTTTCTTTTCCCTTTTTCCCTCTTCCTTCAAATACCAGAAAAAAGTTTTTGAGGCGGTACAAAAAATATCGATTCCGATTTGGGAAACGCTTCAAAAAAAAAGGGAAAATTTTTTGGTAGATATACCAATATTTTATGCCAAACATCTTTTTTTAATACTTTTTCTTCTAAGATCTTCCGTTATCATTCCTCTCCCAAAAAGTATGAGCCGAGATTACGACGAACTCTTGCTAAATAGTGGCGTTTGTTCCCCTTGATAGACTTCACCGATGAATCTGTTTTCCCAAGTAAAACCCGGGAAGCAAATTTTAAATTTTTTTTTTGTTTTAAATTTTTAAAATACTTTTGACAAATTATGTAATCTCCGAAAACTCTTATTGTCGGCCCCTGTAAAGTAATATCCCGCTAAATATTACATTTTCTTCAAACCCCCTAGTCTGGAAAAAATACATTGCCCCTGATCCCTAAAAATCGATTGAAAAACATGTCTGTCCGTTTATGGTCAACCTAACCCCAAACCGCTCTGAATTTTCTCCAAAATTGATCTTCCAAATCTACCTGAAAGAACTCATCCTTTGAGAGTTTCAAACAGTATTTTAGGGTATTTTAAATTAATAAAAATCTTTTTCAAATCTTCTAAAACCGTCACCAAATTATTTGATAAAATTTTGTTCTCGTGTTACTCGAAGCAAGAAAATGTGATTTAGGGTGTTTTTGACATCACTTTTTTTTGAAAATGGCTAACGCTTTTTTTGGGGGCCCTTTTCCTTCAACTATAATATTATGATATTTTTTCCTTACTTAAATCTTTCTGACAGATCTGAAAATAAACTTTTTAAATTTTTTTGAAACATTTGAGTATTTTTCGGAATTTGGGGCGAAGTATGGGCAATTAAAAAATTGACCTTTTTCAAAGAGCTCAATTTTTGTTTAAAGACGATACAAAATAGATGGTGGTCTCATTTTCCCCCCCCGCCGTTTTTCAAAATTGCAAAGGTCATGTAAGTTTATTGAAAAACCCGTGTTTTAGAGTAATTTAAAATGAAATTGATTATATATTTTAAAAATCTCAAAAATACAAAAATTTTTTTCCACGGATAAAAGGGGACACTTAAAAATTCAATTTTCGTTGAACTCTATCAATTTTCAAAATTTCAATTTAGAAATAATGCCAGAAAGTGTGTGTTTATCATCGCTAGTTTTTATTTGAAATTGTTTGTATGGAACTTACACAGTGTTTTACTAAATTATTTCTAATGAAATTTGATGTTACATACTGCGGAAAATCGACTTTGCATATTCGTTTATTTAGCTTTTTCCCTTATATATTTATCCCCATTTTTGCAATTTCATTCTAAAAATTTTTCCGGACTTACTGTGGCATATGTATTGTACTAGCCAAGCGGGGAACTGAGATTCGTACATTTGATCACATACTAGTTTATAGGGGGGTTGAGAATATTTAAATTTTTATTTGAAATATGTTTTTTTGTATTTAAAACTCTTTATTGAGTTTTGAATTTTTTGGGAGATATTTTAAATACATGTAAAATTTTAAAAAAAAGAAATACTTGAAATACTGTAAAAAAGAAGATAAAAGGATCCTTTTTTTCTTTGATTCTGTAAATGACCAAAAAAAAAAGGGTAATATAAAAATATCGGTTTTTTTAAAATTTTTTTTCAAATATTTTTATTTTTTTTATACTAGAAAAACCCCTTTTTGGGACTTCTTTCAGATGGACGTAAATAAACGTTATACCGGTATTTTCAATAAAAAATACACCATCCATACATCTTAAAAAAATTTTATTTTAGTTAAAAATTTTTACAAAATTTGTATTAATCAAATATACTTTCATAATTGTTATTAATTTTTTAAATTTTATAATTTGGTTTATATATAGGGTTGTTTTAAAATTGGAAATGCGAATGATTCCACTAATTTTATAAAAAATTTCCCACTTTGTCATTGCAAATGTTCTCCCCCACGAAAACTTTCACCGCCTTTTCCTCCTTGGGCATATCAATTGCCCTAGTGGCACAACCCACCGAAGAACGCGGGAGATGTCTCAGAGGCGAAACCCCGCTATCAGAACAGCAGTGTGCCAGAGGTGCACCCGCTTCCAGCTCAGGGGGGCCCTTGAGGGGTCCCTGGCCGCCGGATAGAAAGGGGGCGGAAATGGAAAAACATTAAAAGGCATGTCCACTTTCCTTTTTCGAAAAAGCAAAAAATGTCATAAAAATTATGCAGATGTTTTATTTGTATTAATTGTTATTAATAAGGATAGCTAAAATTTTAAATATAAAATTTAAATATTCATGAACTTACATTTAAAGAAAACAACTTTTTGTCAACTGGTAAAAAACCCCCTGAACACCCGGAGAAGTGATATACATGGGGGCAAGTTAAATACTTATGAATTACAATAACAAATTCTGGATACTGTACAGAAAATCTAAAGAGAAATATAATGGTTTAGAAACATCGATCAAGTTCGTGCGGAAGATAATTTGTTTTGACAGTGGCCGTGATTATTAATTTATATTGATTTAGACAAAACGGCAAAAAAAGTAAAAAAAAAAAAGGGAAACTAAGCCTGAAAATACCCCGGGCCATCTTAGGGATCCTTCCTCAAATGGGTACAGGAAGGTGGGGAAAGACCCCCAGAGTGCTTGCTTTGGGCCCGCCTTTTTGCGGACGTGGACATGTGGAAATGCCAAAAAAATGGAGTCATTTTTTGGGCGAAGATAGTCTACGGGATGGGGATGTTACAATCCCCGTTGCTTTATTCGAACACATGTATTGACAGTGGTGTAAAATATTTTTCATTTTTTTTTTTTTATAAAATTTGATTATCGGTTCTTTTCATTCACAACAACGCATCAAACATCGATAATAAACATTAGGTTTCAAAAATTTTTTTTTTAAATATGTTCATGTCTTTATACAAAATCTATTTTTTGAAAATATCAACATCAATGTTCCCCCTATTCTCGACACCTGATGTGGACCCCGGTTTTAATATTTTGCATTCTGTTTCCCAACCATAATGGGAGGTTTACAGTAACACTGGTAAACCACGTTTACTAGTAGTATGTTAAATGTTATAAATAAATTCCCATTAAATGTTACGAAAAGCGTGTACGATGTTTAAAAAATAGTATCCAATGTGAAATGTAAACGTTGCCGAATTAATAACTGTATAACAAAACACAATTTACCCCCCCATAGACGGATTTTCCCTCTTCTAGTATGGTGTTCTTGTCAAAGGGGTTAAAATTGTATTCTTTCACACAATTTAATGCTTTAAAAAAATACATATATAGTCACAATACAATGATTCACACTACATCCTTTTACTTTTATCATTTACGTAGTTTGTATAAAAATGCCCGCCGGGTTTTTTTCCAATCTTCAATTTTATACAAATATAACAGAATTTTTTATATCAATATAACACTAAAAGCGGGGAAATTACGATTCTTAATATTATATTTTAATGTTTGTTCAGTGTTCGATTCGGACATTTCGCCTCCCCATTATCCACTTCTTAAATTTTTTGTTCGAAGTACGAAAACATTTTTAAAAATTTTTATTTGGGGAAAACAGATTCATCAGGTGAAGTCTATCAGAAGACAAAACGCCGTTTTGAGATCAAAAATGAGTCCAGGAAAAAGAGCTCGTGCATAATTTCGGCTTTTTTTTGGTAGTGGAATGTAAGGAAGATCTTGGAATAAAATGTATTAAAAAAGAGTTTAGGAAGGAATATTGGTGATATCAAAAAAATAATTCAATTTTTTTTTTTGAAATAAGTTTTCGGAATTAATTTTGGTAGTGCCTCAAATAATTTTTTTGATGGTATTCAAAGGGAAAGCGGAAAATTAACAAGATTATAGTTCTTTACGACTATTACAGATGATATGAGACCGTTTGGTTGTGTTAACCACTAGTTTGAAAATGGAGAAAAATATTTGGATTGAAAGGACGAAAAATAAACCGGGTGCCCGGCTTTCCGCCTGTCAACAAATTCCACCAAGCCCGACTATCATTTAAAAGCCTTGCGTACGAGGGCACGGTACGGGAAAGCTCCTCCGTCTTTCAAAAGATAAACCCTCGATAATTTTATACATTCTTGTCTCTTTTTTTTCAAAAAAATTTAGTTTCCTTCTGCATCCCCCATTACTAGTTTACCCCAACAATGCCCTTATATCAAACTTCTGCCCGTTACTTGCCGCGCTATGTTTTTTCTTCCGCTTCCTGGTTGCAAAAGGAACGCCCTGCCTGCATGCCTATGCCCCAACATTTACACTTTTACGAAGAATTTAATTCATTCTTGCCCCCAATTATCAAAATATTGTGTAAATTTGGTATGTCACGATATATTAATTTATTATTTTTTTCTATAAAAATTAAATTAGTGTTATTAATAAACAAAAAGTCAAATTAAATTGGAACTGAGGTCAAAATTTTATTGACTTTAATAATGCGGTTCACTTTTAAATTGTTTGTTTTAAAAAAATGGCAGCCCAAAATTTTTAATAAAAACCCCCCAAGGGCAGAAAAATATGAAAACCCTAAATTACAAAGAAATAACCAAATGAATGCCCTGGTGATGGAATAGATTTAAGGCCTACTCCATTTTCTGTTTATAAAAATCAATTATTTCTTGAAAATATACTAATTTCCCAATTTTTGTATGATATAATTGTAAATATTGTTTTTTCCCCCTACCAATTATTACACTTTTAAGTCCTCCCCCTTATCAATATCAGCAGCATCCATGGTTATTTTTCATTGCAATTTTTTAGATTTCTACTGCCTGTTTTAGGTTTGTTTGATCTTTATAACTCATCTAACATTAATTTTATAAATAAATTTTGGCATTCCTTTTACTCTACAATGGCAAAAGAAGTATACAAGAAAATTGCCCTTTTTCCTATATTAAAATATATTAATTGTATTATATTAATTTCTTATTATTTGAAATTAAAAAAGAAGAAAATTTAAACACCCTTTTTTGGAATAATTTTCATTGTGAACTAAATAAAATTATCATTTAAAAGATTTTTATGAAAATATTTTTTAATTTTTTTCCCCAAATCTTCCCATTCTCATCCTTAAAGCGGGTGAAGATGCTCTGCTTTTTCACTTTGGCTCATGAGAAAGTTCACATATGGCTCTGGTGCTGTGTCCAGAAAATGCGGGGTGGCATAAATGTATAAATCTTAACTGACTGGAAGAAACATAAAATATAACACACATGTTTCTTCCCCAAAAATCGTTTTTTTGGAGAATATGACCATCTTTTCTGACTTGGGGACCAGAAACCCTGTGCCATAAAGCATTGGCTGACCACCTTTTGCTTTGTTTGCATAAATTTTAATTTTCGGGCCCCCTTATTGAATACAATCAACTTGAACACTTGATAAAACAAATTCTTTTGAATCTTTTAAAAATATGTGCACAATTTTTCCCAGAGGGAGATGACAAAAAAAAACTTTTACTCTAAAATTTTGGGGACAAAAGAGCAAATGAAACTGGATGACCAACAACTTTAAATTTTGTTTGGGCTACAGATTCCATGTATGAACATGAAACATATCATGGTGTTTCTGTGACTTTTTTTTTGGGACTCTAGGCTTGTGGAAGACCTCACCCCGGGGATGTGGTCCCAAACTCACGGAGGCCCGGTAAACTATTCTTTTTTTAAAAACTTTTTTGATTCTTTGTTACGTTAGAGTCCCTATTTATTTCTTCATGGTAATTTATAACTCTCTTTAATTTATTCAATTCATTCATACAGCACAATCCATGATCTACCGAAGAACTAAAATATAACAATAACAATTGAATTGAATTGAATTGGTTTCTTTTTTTACCATCAGTTTGGACCCTATAAGTCTTGACAACATTTGATCCCAGTTTTTTCAATATTGGTTTTACAAATGTACTTATGATATGATAGTTTTTTTTAGGGGGTATCAGGTAAAACTTATATCTACATAATTTACAGGTTGTTTGTTCTATGTTACATAGTTTTAAAGGTTTAAAGGGTTCATTGATAGGAAATTTAAATTTTTAGTCTTTACAGATTGTTCAAAATTACCCTCATAGATTACATCAGGTTACAATTTGTTAATAATTGTCTTCATATATTCAATTGAAAAATTGATTAATACCATAACATTTTGAAAATCGAAAATTTAAATGAATAATGCAGTTTTATACTAGAAATAAAAATAATAATAAAAAATAAAAAAAAAAAAAATAATAATAATATTCAAACATAAATAACCCGGGTTTTTTTGGTTTCCTCAAGGGATCACTTCTCTCAATATCGAAAATTTTTGGAAGATGGGGGATTTTTTTACTTTCAAAGAAAATTTAAAAGGATTTTTCTTTTAGTTTTAGATGGTTCCTTTGAATCATAATTTTCACATAAATCACATCGTTACTTTCATAAATGGGTGATCGTTTTTAAAAAGATCAATTGTTTATTTGGAATATCTTTTGGATTACCTCCTATTTTTTCTTGCGTTTCAACTAATTACATTATAATTTATAATTTTGATCGAAGTCGAAAGACATATTCGCGCTTTTTCCACCCTCTCATATATTTCCCAGAGCCCAACAATGCCCCCCTTTCCTTTCCAAAGTCTTTTCCCAGGTAATAAAAAATTACTTTATTAAAACTTTTTTAAAAAATTTAAATTGTCATATTCGGTCAATGTAACAAAAGGATTTTAATTTAATAATTTTCGTTATTGGAATTTTTTTTTTCCAGTTGTACAACCCTTCCGTCTAAACCCGATTTTAGAACGTTTGCTCTTTTTCTATGAGCCAGGGGGAAGGGTGAGTTCGTCGTTACCCAAAACCCTTTTTCATTTTTGACCACGACATATCCTTCGCCCCCCCAGTTTCGTGCCATTTGGATTAAAAGGGGATTCTTTGGGAAGTGAATGTCAATAAAAAGTTATTTAAAGAGGGGAAAAATCTTAAGTATTTCGTACGGGTTTTTTGCAAGAACAAAACAAAATGCTCGGCAAATTTTAAATAATGCAAAAAGTTCTAAATTTTTGGCGGAGTTTTTTAAACATTTAAAATTCATAATTTTTTCCTTTTGATTGTCTAATCAAATTTAAAAATAAAAAGGATTTTAAAATCGAGGGCCCAAAAACTGTTTCGTAATAAAAACTATTTGAGCATAAAAAATTACATTGTTTTCTTAACGATATTAGAAATTAAATTTATTTTTAAAACACAAGTTAAATGATAGTAGTTCATGATTGTAATTTTTATGATCTCAGGCCCTTTTCCCTTTCGAAAGATGAATTCCCAGTTATTTACATAAAATTATTGGAATATAAATTACCTTGTAATTTTGTTTATTGGATTGTTCGAGAAAAAAAGGACGTTTTGAATCAAATGTATTTATCATTGAACATGGGTAATGGTGTATTTTAAACTTTCTATTGAATGGATTCTATACTTTTTTTTTAAAATAACTTTTAGGACTTTCTTTTTGTTTTTTATTTCTAGGAAATTAATTTCAACGGGAATGGATAGATCAAATGAAACTAATGATATTTTGATTTGTTTTACAGGTGTTAAAAATCGATTTGATCTGAAATAATATAAAATATTGAATTTTTTTTAGTTCTTTTGCAGCTGGGGTAAAAATTCTCAGCTAGAGGAAGATATTGTTTGTCCGAAAACCCCTGAAGCAGAATATTCTCCCTCTCCTGTCCGTGATGGGGCAATCATTTGAAGTGCTTTTTGGTGATAAAATCAAATCTTAAAAATTTTTTAAAAGCAAACAGAACAAAAATTTTCTCAGACAACCCAAGGTGCGCAATTCCTCTAGTTTATTTATATTACGCAATATCGACCCAAGATAAAAAGCAAAGTTTTAAAAAAATGATTAAATTTAAAAAAGGGAATATTCCCCTTTAAACACCTCTTCCCAATAAACCCCGGTGGGGGGTCCGAAAATGAAAACGAAGTATTGGCTGAATCGTATTTAAATAAAAATTTGAACAATATCGTGACCAAAAGGGGACATTTTTCAGTGACCTTTTTTCGAGAACTGCCCCAAGAAATGAGAATAACCATGGGTAAATGTTGGGAGTAAAAATTTTGTAATGGATGAGCGGGGTCATAAAAATTTATTTTAACCTTTTTGGGAAAAAATTCAAAAAGATTTTTCCCTCGATTGTATTTTTCTGCGATATGTGCTGTTTCTCCGTGATTATGTTTTTTTATTTTAAATTATTAGGGAATATTTAGAAAAAAGGTTGAAAATTAAAAATTTCCCAAAGACGAAGTTTGGGGTTAATCGGGAAGCTAAATTCTTATCCCCGAGGCAAACTAGGACCCCTTAATAATTAGTCATATTATAGAATATCTAGAGAAGCTATTTTAAAATTTAAAGATATAAATAAACAGGACCTAAAAAAAACGAAACTGAGAGGGTCGGAAATTTCAGGTGTATGTCCTGGAACGGTAGGTACTAGTGAAATAAATTTATAGTACAAGGTGTATGTCTTGATTTTTATTTATGAATCTTGAAATAATAAAATTAACTCTTTTTTCCATTAGGTCCATGTTAGTCTCAAGCCTTCAGGACCTTAGGCGACAAATATCGTTTTCCCCCACACGAGTCGTAACCCAAAATAAATTTAATTTTGAAGTCGGTAATTTTTATTTTTATATAAGATTTCAAAATATTAATGAAGGAATGATAAATCTTTTATTTTTAGACAACTGCTACCGTCCCCCATTTTGTGTTTTTTTTCTTTTCTTTTTCTCCCCCATTTTTGGTTTTCCCTTTCTTTTAAGTAAAAAAGTTTAAAATTTTCTTAATAGGTAAAAGGGATCTTGATAATTGACATTTAAAAATTTATTTACATGAGCCGATTCTGCATTGAAATGACGGATATAGCCCAGTAACTTAAAAAAGAAATGCTTTTATTTATAGAACATTGATGTTGCTACTCTTTATCCTCTTTTGGGGAAAAAAATGCGACATTGTGTAAAGCAACAGGGAAATTTTTTCCACCCAGGGTGAACCCGCATGGCGTATCGGGGGAAATTTCAAAGTGTTTATTGAATCTTTTTAAATTTTTTTTGGTAGGGTGAATGGGGAGTTAGAGTAACCCCGGGTTTTTGCTTCCTCTCATTTGGGTCAGCGTTAATGTGGCGTATGGTGAACTGAGTTGAAGAATACGTCAAATTGAAACGTAACATAAAAAATTTTTTGGGGCCCCGGTTTTGGGCGCTGCGTTGTTCCAGCGTTGTTTTGGGTAATGGTTACAAAAAAACTTATGAAGATTATAGGAACTTTTGTCCCATATACGTAGCCAAAATGAAAAAAAATTTTTCAAACTTTTTTCTTTTTTTGCCATACGGAATCCTCTTTGTATCTCTTGAATTGTGTTTAAAATTTTCTGCGATGCGTACCCCGCGTTAAAAATTATTAATAGGGTTTGAATTACGTATTTGAATTTTAATACCTTGCAGTAAGCCTCAAATTTGAATACTGGAAGTGACTATACAGTTTACGTCATGAATTGAAAATGTTTCCACCCTTTTGGAAAAAAAATTTTTAAACCAAAAAAATATAACGGGTTAAATCTTGGTGAAATATTTATTGTTGCCCCACCTATTTTTTTGTGTTAAAAAGTTTTCAGTGTGTATACAAAGATTGAAAATTTTTGGGTTTGATAAAGGCACTTCTTTTCAATGTCAACGTATAAGGTTAGCATTTGAATTAAGATACTGTTTCGTCGGGTTTGACCGGCAGTTCGTTTCAAAAGTTTATCATGAGTCTCGGAACAAAATATTTGTTGTAATTTTTTGAAAGATCAAAACAAATCGTTTATTTTTTTACGTTGGAAAAATAAAATTTCGGTGTTGAATAAAAGGAAAGAAAACGTGTGGGGGGAGCATAGTTGTATCATGCTGCGCTTGTTCACGAATGCCCTTGGCATCAAAATGCCAAAGTGGCTGCCTAAGTCGCACAAGTTTCTTTTATTAGGCACTATAACATGCATAAATATTTAATTAAAATTTGGGAGAAATATTATCTTATTAAATAACACAATGGAATTTTTTGAACTTTTTGTAATTTTCCCGTATGTGGTGAATAAAATTATCCATTTGGCTTTGGGAAATTAAAATTTCAATGGTACTGAAAATTCGTTGGAGGGTTTTGCTTCAAAGGCTGCAGTAAAAATATGTTATCAACATCTTTTTGGACACTAGTCATGAAAAAATCGTTTAGGTGAGAACAGTCAAATGGATATTCGTATTTTTTTGCTTCTATTTTTCGGAATCCCGCAATCGGCACATCGATATGAAAATTATTTCCGTCGCTTTTTTACTTTCGATTTTTTAGTACTGAGTCATAAATATTTATATGTACACAAAAAAGTCTCTGTTAAAATGGTAATTCACTTTATTAAAACACATGATTTTTTTAATCGGATGACTTGTATAGTTTTCCAAAAACGTTTAAAGAAATTTTTGATTTTTTGACTTCTGAAAATAATTGGAAAGAAACGGCTTTGTTTTTTTACGTTTGGGCATCTTTGCATACATATTTTTCAAACTGGAATTTTTGAAAAAAAAAATTGAAATTTTAAACCCAATTAAAAATATATTTAAAATTATCAGGTCAATAAATTTTTCCATGTGTCCCCTTGGGAATCATAAATAGTTTGTAAGTATTTAGAAATGAACACCAACTGAATATCACAAAAAAGGTTCGAACAACCCAAAATCAGTTGTTTTTTATATTATGTAATGTCATGCAACGTAGGTTACTTTTGTTACAAGCCATACTTTGACACGGGAAATTAATTCTTAAAATTTAGAAAAAAAAGGTTTAAATTTTAAATAAAATTATGATTTCTGATTTTCTAGGCTCATTATAAAAGTGATATTTGAATTCATAAAAATAAGGGGTTTTTTGAAAATATTTTTAATATTTTCGATTTTTTAATGCCATTTTTTTATAAATTGCAGTTAACGACAAAAATTTTTCCCAAAAAAGGACATTACGTTAATAAAAGAATTTAATGAAGAAAATTTCAATTGAATAAAAAACCTCTATTTTCAGACTAAATTGAAGACAAAAACTTTAAAACTTTTGCAATTTTGAAAATTTTCATGAGGATGGGACCAAAAACATCTTAAATTTCTCTTGACAATTTATAAAACCTTTGGACCAATTTGAAAAATAAAAAAAAAACTCAGGGCTTTCTTAAAAGATCAAAATTTAAAGGGGGTTTTTTTAAAACGATTTCCCTAGAGTGGGGGGAGTTTTGGAAGAATATTCTTTTTGGAAAAATTCGGAATAATTTCCCTAATTTTCGCACGGACAAAGACTAAGGAAGGGCCCCCGAAACCTGCGCTGAAATTCAAATGATTTTCCACAGCATTACAAAACGTTCTGCACTTTAACTACTAAGGGGCGTACGTACACAGAAAATAAAATGTGATGTAGGGAAAAATGTTGTTTATTGGAATACTACTTAACGTTATTTTTATGCTACATTTCAACCAACTCTTTTAAATTCATAATTTTGTCGAAGTCGAAATGTCAATGACGAAATTCGCTCTTTTGTTTTTTTTTATTTTCCATAGTCAACGGCCCCATACATGAAAATTGCAAAAGAAATTCGGGAAATAAAAAATACTTATTAAAACTATTGTTGAAAGTTCAAACCCTCTTTCCGGTCATTGTAACGGAAAATTTAAACCCCAACTTTTTTTCAAGCCCTTCTCTTAAAACCAGTTTCACCAGTGTTTCCGTTTTCAGCTGTCCATTCTAGCAATTTTGTCACTTCTGTGTGGCGAATGGGGCGGGGCCCCTTTGCGACCCAAAAAACTCTTTCCCCTTTTGACGCGGCCACTCCCCTTCGGTCTCGTATTTTAATTTTAGATTGAAACAAATTTTTTGGCAAAAAAAAACTTTTAAAATGTTTTAAAAATTTATGTTTTTGTATACCCACATTCACGCGGGTTTTCGGGTTCGGTTTTTTCAAAGAGCTTCTTTTTCATTTTTAAATTCAGGTTGACTTTTGGGGTTTGCATTTGACTGTAAAGTCTTCAAAGGACGTAAGGTATATTTTGGGTTGGGGTATTTAGCTAAGGGAAATAAGTAAAAGGATTAAGATATCACCATGTAATATTTAAATCTGTTTTTTGATGCAGTTGCCTTTTGAAAATAAAGACCCCCGGTTTTGAAAAAAGGGTTTTTCACCGTTATTTTACGTATAATTTAATGGTTTTAGGTATTTATTTCATTTTTGCTTAAAATTTTACCAATTTTCTACAATAGTGTTCAAAATTTTCTATTAATATTGAAAAAATGCACTTGCGTCATTGCAATATTTTTAACGTATGATGAATGGTTACTGTACTGGTTTCGTTATGCTGTTTCGTTACTATTGTGTGGGTTTTTGTTTTCCCTGTTTGGGGAAAGTATTGAACCGCAATGAACGCGTTGTTAATTTCTGCTTGTAAGGTTTCTAGTAACATATAAAACAGACGATTAATTTGAATTGGGGAAAGTTTTTCCTTTTTAAATGAAATGAAATTTGCGTAGCGTTGAAAATTAAATTTGACCCCGATGACGAATCTTTTGACAACATTTAAAAACGCTTAAGTTGCAAAATGTTCGGTTAACCGTTACCTATCAATAACTTAATTGAAATTGAAAAACCTACATGTAATAATACAATGTAATATTTCGAAAACATTTTTTGTAATATTCTACTTTAAAACCCAAAAGGGCACTGCCTATTCGTTTCCGGCCATTGGCGTCAAATATTTACTTCAAAGCCCCAAAACATCTGCAAAATGTTCTTATTTAATTGGAAAAGAAACTAAACATTTAAAATAGTATGATTTAAGAGGGACTTTATTACAAATACCTTTTCTTTCCACTTTTTTTTTTTAGAGGGACGAATGGCTCATTGCGATTAAAAATCGTTTGCGCGTCTTTTTTGTTTTTAAGTAATGCTGGATTTTGTTAATCTATAAAGTGTTTTAAAATTTATCGGGCTAAAACGGAGGGTTACATTTGTTAAAGGAAAAAGGTTTTTTAAATGTTACTTTCCCTTTGCCAACAACCCAATTGTTTGCGCTAGATGGGTTTAAGTTGAATAAGGGTTTTAGTTTAATATTTGCATTTGCATTTGCTTTCATTTTTAGCTTTTAATGTAGGTTTGAAAATTGGTATTCTATGGTTACATTTCATTAATTCAGAATATATTTGAAATTTTCATAGTTTCCCTTTTTCATGTGTATAAACCGGGGGAATTATTACAATACAAGTTTGAATCAGGTTAAAGCAACTGAAGAACACACGCACAAGGTAAGGAAACCTACTTTCATGTAATTGTATGTTATTATTTTTGCATATCTACATTAAAATCGGGTTATGGATCTAAAATTTAAAAATGAACATTGCATAACTGCATTTAAGGGAAAAGGGCATACTTTTAAAGGGAAAGTTGAAAGGTATTAATTCTGTTTTTTTCAGGTCATTCGGGAAATTCTGGCTTAAATTAACAGTCAGCTAGTTAAAAAAGTATTTCGCCATGCCCCCAAAGCTTTATTTTTCTTATAAGAAAAATTCAAAATTTCAGAATTTGGGTTCATCATATTGACCAAATTTTGGAGAATGTTTGTTTTGCTTTTCAGATACTTATAAATAAAATTCTTTGGGAAACCAAAATTATCTATAACTGTCTGCAACTCATCTGTATGTTAAAAACGGTCGAAGCAAAATCCCATGGGCTCAGAGCATGGATATCGACGTCTCGAATCTGATGTAGTCTGGTTCTCGAAAGTGGATGCGCCGAATAAGCAGACAACTATCATTGTTCAATTGTATTAAATAGAATTCTGAATATTCGTTTTTTTTCAACACCATTTCTAGAAAAAGAAAGCATCTGCCCGCAGCTTCAAAACTTACGTGGATGTCATGCGCGAATTTCAATGCTATCTAGGAGATTACGTTTACACTGCGACGTTTAAAATATAATGATCCCCACAAGTCGATAAATAATGGGGCCCTTTTTCGTTCAGAAAATTTATCCCTCTCTGCTTGGGCATTTTTTGGAAAACCCAAACAGTCTAGGGCATGCTAGTTGATTATGTAATCAATTTGGGGATTGGCCAGGAGAACAGTGACAGTTTATTCAAGACGGAATGTGTAAAATTTTTTTTGGTGAAAAAAGGGAAGGGAAATAGGCCGGTCTTGGGGCTGAACAGAAAGATTATTTTCACATTCGACATATGTCTTGCTGTTTTGCCCGGGTGTTAAATTTTTTAGTTGGGACTTTAAATTTTTTTCTTGACAGTGAATAGTTATGGTTAGAAATTTTGAGGGGACAAAGGAAATTGAATTTTCTGGGGATGAAATAACGTGATGGACTTGAAAAATTTTGTTTTAAAAATGGTTTTTGGCGGGGGCTAATAATTTCAGACGATAAAATTTATAAGATCTAAACAATTTGGGAACTTGAATATTTTTGCGATTGGTAAATTAAATTTGAATAAATTTTGTACGCAACATGATTTGGGAATAATTTAGTAAATAATATTTTCTGAACTTTAACATTCCGCGAATCAGGGTGGGAACTTTGTGAAAAACAAAATTGAACTACAAGTATTTGGGGGAGGATAAGTAATTGACAACTTTTTGGCAAGAGCGGGAGAGAAAGAATCTGATATTTGGGGTTTTGGAATTCTCCTCCCCGAAAGAAGAAAAATGGCTTTTGGCCTGAAAGTGCGCGGCGGTCTCGGGATAAGGTTGGAATTTCTCGCCCAAAAAGAACATTCTTAATTTGTAAAAAAATTTTTTCAAGTAAATATTTTTCCTGGCGGAGAAAAAACCCTAAGTTTCTTTTAAAATAGAACAAAGATTTTAATTTCAATTAAAATAATAGCTAGACAATAATTTTTTTTTCAGTTTCCCTGCCACTCTGTATAGATGCCATTTCGGATAATGGCTTTTATAGGAAAGGCGATTATTTCAAACAAAACCCATCGACCACTAGCGGGATAAAAATTTTTTTAGATAACGGTTGAAGATTAATTTTTAAATAATATTAAGAACCTTTTTCCTGGCCATGTTTAAAATATAAATTCGGGGTTACACGAAAGTCAATAATTTTATAACAGTTTGTGTGGGCTTTTTTTAAATACAAATGAAATTACATGAAATATGAAAACAAATTTAAATTTTTTGGTTATTTCATTTTGGGATGGATACCCCCTTTTTTTTATTTATTTTTTATTTTTTATTTACAATACAATCCTTTAAATTCATATCACGTCTGAAATTTTTATTTGGTAAGATGTACGAAAAGGATGGATTTATATTAAAGTGTCAATTTTGAGATTTTAAAAGTTCTAAGATTTTTATACATTTTTTTGGGGAGGAAAAGGGAATTAAACAAACCCAAACCAAGTTTAAGGACTTTCTTCTAGGGGCTATTTGGGATTTTAAAATGATATGGGATATAATATTTGGGACCACAACGACGGGTGTTTGTTTTTATTGGTGAATATGGGAGAGTTTAAAAGGGCCAAAACGTAGTCTGGAATTTGCTTTTGAAACCTGATTGGGAGGTTGGGAGAGCGGGTTAATATCGGCTTTCCTTAGGGAGGTTTGGAAAAGGTAGTCAACCTTTTTTTCTTTCCCCCTTTTTTAACCATGTTTTTGGTATAAATTGATAAGAAAACTGTTTTTATATTGCAAAGTAACAAATATTTAAATTCAGTGTAAGAGATGACGTGAGAAAAATATTTTTTTTCCCAACTTTTTTTCCTTTGGGAAAATTGGTATGAAAAGTTTTTGCGCGTAGATTTTTGAAATGTTTTTTTCCCTTTTTTAATGCTGGGTTATTTTTTTTTATAAAATGTTTAAGTTTTCTAGTTAAAAATCCCGGGCGTTAATGCAAAGAAATAATTTTTAAAATGACCCCTCAACTTTTTCCCAGACACCACCGAAGTTGTTTTTTTGATGTATTTGAACCCTATCTATACATTCCGTACAGAGTTTAATATTTTAAATTTTCACTTATTCATACATCTGCTTTTAAAAAACTTTTTTGAAGAATGGTTCATCGCACATCTTAAACCCAATTCAGAATTTTTCCCTTTTTCGGTCGTTTCCCTTTTTTCATCTTTTTAAACTGGGGGAATTAATATAGTAGAAGTTTTTGGGAATGCAGATACTGAAACTGAAGAACACCCAAAGGGCTGAAAAGCGAAAAACCAGCCCTTTTTGTTTTGGTTGTGTATGTGTGTTGTTTTGTTGTGTGTATGTGTGTGTATGTGTGTGTGTATGTATGTTTTTATGTGTGATGTGTGTGTGTATGTTGTGTGTGTTTTTTAGATGTGTTTAAATGTTTTGGTGTTTTATGTGTGTGTATGTGTTTTATGTGTTGTATGTTTTATGTATGTGTTTTGTATGTGTGTGTATGTGTTTTATGTGTGTTGTGTGTGTGTATGTGTTTTATGTGTGTGTGTGTGTGTATGTGTGTGTTTTATGTGTATGTTTTATGTGTATGTGTGTGTTTTATGTTATGTGTTTTGTTGTGTGTATGTGTGTGTGTGCCCGGGGGATCATAAAACGTATTTTTGTGTACGTGCATTTAGTACAGCAGAAAAATTAACCCCAAAAAATAGAAATGAAACAATGCAGTTAATTTTACAAAAATTATCATTTAAATTTTCTATTTTCTGTAAAATTCGTGCCGTAAACAGAACCTCGGCCAGCCTGAACAAGGAAAGTATTTCGTCCTGGTCCGTGAGGGAAGGTATTTTTCTTATAAGCAAACTAAATTTTAAATATTGTTTTAGGTTATATACATATAATGAATTCGTACATTTGAACGTTTTGTATTTGGTTTTACAGGCATAATGAAAAGCAACACCTTGGTACCAAAAAAAAATTCATGGAATGACCTGCAACTCGTTTTTCAAATGTTAATAATAAAATAATAATAATAATATTAATAATAAAAAAATAATAATATTAATAATAAAAAAATAATAATATTAATAATAATAATAATAATAATTTAAAAAAAAAAATTTGCCCTGAAGCAAGTTGACGTTTTGTTTTTATTATTCACTGCAGATGCAGGTAAAATGGAGAAAGTTCAGTGTTAAAAAATTGAAGACGAATACAGTAATATTGTAAAATTTAAAAAATAAATTCTAAGGTTTGTTCATGTATAAAATAAGAAAAAAAATTTAAGACTCCATAAAAGTTCATACCATGACCTACTTGGGAAATTTTTTTTTTTCATGTACGTATAATTTAATGAAAAATTTTCTTTCATGACGGGTTTTTCTCTTCTTTAATATTTTAAAATAATGTTTCTGTTCTTTTTAGAAAAAAAATTTGGGAAAAAATTTAAAATGTACTTGCATTGGGAAAAATGACAGCTGGCAAGAGGATGGGACAAGGTTAAGTCAACCTACACCAAGGGAAATTGGAAATTTTTTCGGGAAAGTCTGTGCCATTCTGGCACTGGGGTTTAAAAAGTTAAGGATGTACTTTTCAAAAATGTACTACAAAAGTAAATGCATTTTGGGTTAATCAAAGCTTTCTGTTTTTCACTTTGTAGTCATGAAACACTTTGTTCTGTAGAAAAAACGGGAAATCAAACCTTTGGAAACTGGGTTTTGTGTATCGTCGCCAATCAAATGAATTCTGGTTTATTATAAATTGGGAGAACGAAACCGTTGACATCTAAATTATTGAAATTTTTATTTCAATACAAAAATGTGATGAATAAAGTTTATGGAGACAGTTGTACAGTAAATAGTAATAAATGTAGTGTATCAGACAGTAGTAACAATTTTGTTTGACATTTTTTCCACGGGACTAAGAAAACATCGGGCCCCTCACCTTCGAAAATAAAACGGACTGCCCTGCACCGAATTGGTACAACGTGACGAAAGCCCGACTTTTTTAAAAACCTAACTTAGATAAATAAAGGGTTTTTCCCCCGTTTTTTTGGTAAGAGATGTTCTCAACACAGATGCCCCCAAACTGGGCCGTGCCGGGTGTTAGAATGCAACAAAACCTCGTTCTTTACTATTTGAAAAGAATCTTGTGACTTGTACATTGTCAAAGGGATAAAATTAAGCCCGATCACTTTCAGTTTTCAGGGCAGCGTAAAAAATTACTTGAAGTGTGGAACTTCAGAGGGAAAAAATAAGTAGATTTGGAAAGGGCTGAAATAATGCAAAATTATGAACATTTTACTCATTCCCAAATTTAAAAAAAATTGGGAAAGGGTTTTAAAAAAAAAGGGGACGTATTCTTTAGAAATGTGAAGATTTACTGAACATTGAATAAAATATTCACTGACATGACAACGAAGATGAAAAAATATAGGACATTTTTTGAAAATTTTTGGTGAAAATAGTCTGTCGGTTGATGCACCATTGGCCCCAGGAGGGAAAGTGTTTTTCCACCCTCAGGGCTGGGGATAGCCAGGCTGAACGGGGGGGCCCCGGGCAAGGAGCATTGCCCCCCATCTCTCCCTTCAAGGCCGGGGAAAGGGGGAGGCGGAAGAAAAGGGCGGGGGATAATGAGCAGGAGGTGCAGCGAAATGGCTTAAAGCCGGGGCGGGGGTGTGAGCAGGCCGGATGGCGAATGGTAGAACAGATGAAGCGTGCGGGGTCAGTGAATACAAAAAACAGAGGCAACCCGGGGTTTATTAGTTCTGAACGGGACTCCAAAATGCTGATCTCAAAATTATAAATTAAAAAAAATTTTGAATTTTAAATTTTTAATATAAAAAAGGTAAAAAAGATATATTTTAAATTTCTTTGAAAAAGCATATATAAATGATATAATGATCACATGTCAGGTAAAAAAAATGAATTGTGTTACCCGATGCATTTATGGTAGTTTTATTGCATAATATTAATCTTTTTTCTAATACAATTAAATTGAAATTTGGAATAACGCCAGTGCAATCAAATAAAGAAAATTATTAAAAATTTTTTAAAAATACAAATTATAAGACTTTTAAAACAACTGCATTTTAAACATTTTTCAATCGAGTTCGAAACAACACACAAACGGTTTAATAAGGTGTTACAAAACGGACTTCGAAATTGAGCGTTATATCTTTTTTTTAATACGGGGGTTAACCCTTCATTTTCTTTGCCTAAAATTTAAAAAAACTTTTTTTTGTGGAATAATCTTTTTTGACCAATAAAATTACGGTATTTCAGAATTTTTTTATGGGTATCGAAAATTTTAAAGCAAAACGATTTAAAAAATGAAACTATTGGTGCAGGAATGATAAAAGGGATGGGGGTAATGCCACTTGTACTATTAGTTTTCTAATTTCTTAGGGCTCAGCTAGTTTTTTAGTCTTTCCTTCTTCCAGCTGGTCTATCACAGTAATTCTTTTTTAATTTTTTTAAAAGTTTCGGTTTTTGTTTGAGAAACAAATATTCTTAAAAAAACATGTAGCAGGGTAAAAGCTCGTCCTAAAAAAATTTTTTTGAATTTGGATTTTTTAGAAAAATATCGTTTAAACCTAGTGTAAAATTTGAATCTTTTACAGAAATATTTTGATTTTCAAAAAATTTGGGAAAATTACTTTATACAGGGTTTCTTCCCAAATTTGGGAAAAAATCCGAAAAAAGGGGGTTTGGCGTTAGTTCGGGCTCGGGGAGCCGGGGGTCTTTTTCTTCAATTTATTTTTTGTATCTGGGCCCATAAAAAAGAATTCTGGCTTCAAAGCGTTGCAGGGTTTTTTTTATTCAGCAACGGGATTTATCCACTTTTCGTTATCAGGGTCCGGCAAGGTTTTCTGAGAAAAATTTGCAGTGTTTTGGGCAGCATTACATGACTTCTTTCTCTATTTCTGTATACCTGTATACTCTGTATTTTTATGCAGAAAATTAAAAATTATGACTTCTTTTAGGGCGGATCGGAGGGGGAAAAGTCCCCGGGTTTGATAGAAATGGGGTGCAGCTCACAGAATGTCGGAATGATTTTCCAAAAAACGCCTTGCATTAAAAAAAAAACCTTGTTAATTGATGAAAATTAATGAAATAAAAATCTGTATTCCCAAATTAAACATAATTTTAGCGCAGACCCCGTAGGTATAAACCCCCAGTAAAATGGTTCCCCCTTTTATTTTATTCAAAGGGTTTTTCGGGGACTATGCATGCATGTAATAAAATGAACATACAGAAAAAAAGATAGGCTTCCCAAAATTTTGTGATCAGATAACGTACTAACCTTTTCAATGTTTCTTTGGGGTTTTTTACTCTACGTCCTTTGTTTTTATGTGTTACTGTTATTAAAGAAACAATATAATTTAAAAAAGTTATTAACCTAGTATCGTTTCTAATCATGGATTTGTAATAATTAAGGGAAAGTACGCTCCATGGTTTAATTTTTTCTATAATTTTTCTATTAAAAACCAAAAATTTTTTTTCAATTTATTAAAAACGTTCTCATAAGTGAATAATTTGAGTCCCAGAGTAACAAAAAAGCAGAGGAAAAAGTCATCATACGACGGTTAAAATCCAAAAACCATCACAAAAAATTAATAAAAGGAAAAAGATATTTTTAATAAGTTTTTGGGATTATCCCGGGTGTTGCAACAAAAAACGAGCTGCATGGGATTATATAAAAACGTTAATTTTGTTCTCATGGTACATATAAGTAATACATTAATGTAAAAAAGTTACGTAATGGTGCGGAAGGTCTTTTAGATTTCAAAAGGATATAAACAGACTTTAGTCCCCTGATACGGAAAGTGTTTTTTTTTTTCAAAATGTCCGTCCTAATGGAATATTCTAATTGATGAACTCCCTTTCTATTTTAACAGGGTAGTGACGGAATATCTTAGGGGGATGATTTCGCAGTCGTTTTGGGGGCTGAGGGTATGGAAGAATAATCAGTTAACTTCTCCACAAAAATCTAAAAATTTCAAAACCGTAAAAATTTAAAAATGTCAGTTGAAAATTTCATTTACCCCCCCTTTTTTTAAAATTTCATCTCCTTGAAAATAGATAAGAACCATTACGAAAACCATCTTTTAAAATACCGGGGAAACTGGGTAGATCAAAAAAAACGTTTCTGTTTGTGAAAATTTAAATGCTTTAATTTGTTCTGCAAACTTAGAGACATGAGTCCAAAAATAATGAAACTGGACAAATGCTAAAAAAGTATAAGGGGGCGTTTCTGCCAATCATAGGATACGGAGCTGCAGTGTTGGCCCCACAACGTGGTTTCAGAAGGTTTTTAATGGTGCCTGCTTTACTTTATCACAGGCGATTACAGAAAGCTCAACAAAGGGCCTTTAAAACTAGATTTGCTTCCATTAGAACTGGCGCTGGAAAATCGCGCAAAACGCTCCCCGAAACCAGGAAGCTGTAAAAATTTTAAACTGGGTTCTTTGTGCGGAAACAGGAGAGAAAAAAAAATAGCCAAATTATAGGGGATTCTCGTTCAAAGAGCATCGCGATGATGAATTTTTTTTTCCCTTTCCCCGCCTTATTCGGGAAACCCATAAAAAGAAATATTTTTAAAAGTTGAATACAAAACACTTCATCGAGCATCGAATCTTTTTATAATAAGCGATTGTCAATGTTATGTGAATATATCGAAATTCATATGTATACATAACTTCAAAGCCGCCTTGGGGGGCTTTCGATCGGCAACAAAAGAGTTGCGACAAAAAATCGAACCCCCGGCCTTCCCGTGGCGCCGGACGTAGGCCGCATTCAATAGAAAGGTCCTTCCGGATCCTGCTACCATCGAGGGGGGAAATTTTAAAGGTGGATACCTTACAACAGATAAAATAATTATTGGACGTCAGAACCGGGAAAGATGCCCCCTAAAAGGGGAAAACTCAGAAACGACCCCAAACTCCGTCCACGGCATTATACCTTTTTTCTGTTTGGTTTTTGTCTGTTTAGTTTCGTCTGTTTTGGGTTTGTCTGTTTGGTTTCGTCTGTTTGGTTTGCGTTTGGTTTCGTCTGTTTTGGGTTTTGTCGTTTGGTTTTCTTTTTTGGGTTTTTCGTTTGGTTTCGTCTTTTGGTTTCGTCTTTTGGTTTCGTCTTTTGTTTCCTTTTTTGGTTTCGTCGTTTGGTTTCGTCTTGTGGTTTCGTCTTTTGGTTTTGTCTGTGGCCCCTGTGGTTTCGTCTTTTGGGTTTTGTCGTGTGGTTTCGTCTGTGTGGTTTTTGTCTGTGTGGTTTCGTCTTTTGGTTTCGTCTGTGGTTTCGTCTTGGTTTTCGTTGGGTTTTTGGTTTTCGTCTTTTGGTTTCTGTGGTTTCTCTGTGTGGTTTTTCGTTGGTTTCGTCTGTGTGGTTTCGTCTGTTGGTTTCCTGTGGTTTTGTCTTTGGTTTTGCGGGTTTCGCGTGTGGTTTCTCTGTGGTTTCCTGTGTGGTTTCGTCTGTGTGGTTTCTCTTTGGTTTCGTCTTTTGGTTTCGTCTGTGGTTTTGCTGGGGTTTTGTCTTTTGGTTTGCTGTGGTTTCCTGTGTGGTTTCGTCTTTTGGTTTTGTCTGTGTGGTTTCGTCTGTGTGGTTTCGTCTGTGTGGTTTCGTCTGTGTGGTTTCGTCTTTTGGGTTTCGTCTTTTGGTTTCGTCTGTGGTTTCGTCTGTGGGTTTCGTCTGTGGTTTTGTCTGTGGTTTTGTCTGTTGGTTTTTGTGTGGTTTTGCTGTGGTTTCGTTTTGGGTTTCTCTTGGGTTTCGTTTTGGGGTTTCTCTGTTGGTTTCGTCGTTTTTCGTCTTTTTGGTTTTGCCTTTTTTTTCTTTTTCGTCGGTTGTTTTCCTTTTTTCCCTTTTGGGGTTTTGTCTGTGGTTTCGCGGGGGTTTCGGTTTGGTTTTGTCTTGGTTTTTTCCTGTGGGTTTTTCCGTGGTTTCTCTGTGTTTTCGTCGGGGGTTTCGTCGGGGTTTTTTCCCTTTTTTCGCGTGTGGTTTCGTTGTGGCGCGTGGTTTCGTCTTGGGTTTTTTCTGTGGTTTCGTCTGTGGTTTCGCTTTTGGTTTCGACGTGTGGTTTCGACTGTGGTTTCGACGTGGGTTTGACTGTGGTTTGACTTTTGGGTTTTGACTTTGGTTTTTTGGTGTGGTTTCGACGTGGTTTCCCGTGTGGTTTCGACGTGTGGTTTGACTGTGGGTTTATTTTGTGGTTTGACGTGTTGACTGTGGGTTTTTGACTGTTTGGTTTGACTTGTGGTTTCGACTGTGTGGTTTCATTGGTTTCGACTTTTTGGTTTCGACTGTGTGGTTTCGCTGTGGTTTCGACTTTTGGTTTTGCTGTGTGGTTTTGACTGGGGGTTTCGACTGTGGGTTTTTTGACGGTTTGGGTTTTGACGTTTTGGGGTTTTGACGTGGTTTATTTTTGGTTTTGACTGACGTCTATTTTTTTTGAACTCTGAAAATTCGGAAATTGTGAAAGGGTTTTTTTCCCCCTTTTTTACCACAATTTGAAGACACTTTTTTTTAAATAAACTTGTCTATAAATAATTTTTATTAAGGTTGTAGATTTTTTGTAAATTTTATTTTTCGTGCAATAGTGGGCTTTTAATTTAAAAAAAAAAAATAAGGGTTTAAAAAAGGTTAAAAGTTTTTAAATTTGTAAGGGTTGGTCCAAACAACCCCTGTACGGTGAAATACCGCCATTTCTCTATTCTTTTTTTTTTTCGAAACTTTCAAAAATGTAAATTTTGATTTATCCTTCATGTCGGGTTATATTTTTTAACGATTTGTTCACAGTTTATATTTGACTACATGTATTGAAGTAATGTCAAATGAAGTTTTCAACACAGTTTTCTGTGAAAATAAACTCAAAAATTCCCATTTTCAGAAAAGCCCAAACTATTTTCTCAAAAAAGGCTCCCAATTTAATTTTTCAATGATAGTGCTTATTGTACTGTTTAATGTGAAGTTGTTTATTTTGGTGCATCATTTGTTTTTCAAAAAACACAAATGTAGTTTTTTTATATCTCTCACGCCCTTAATTTCTATTGAATTTAATACATAGCCGGAGTGAAGTGTTTCAAATGTTCCCATAAAGGTTTTCTGACTCAAAGATGCTTGTAAAAAACCTTCAAAATTTCCCTATACAAAAAGCCTAATCGCTATTTTCTTAAAAGGCTTAATTTTCAATTAAAAATTTTTATTTAGAATGAGGTTATACTTTCTTTAATATTCTTGAATTATTTCGGTTCTGTAAAAAAGCGAAAAATTGAGAAAAAGCCAAAAAAGTTTTGGGCAATGATAGATGAAGCTGGGAAAGAGGATAAGGGGAGGAACGTAAAAAAAAATCTCACAAAGGAAAATTAAAAAATTTGCAAAAAAAGTCTGTGCCAGTTTTATCACCTCTGTTAAAATGGGAGTTGCCGGGGGTCTCACAAATGGCTGAAATTGAGGTGGCAGGTGGTAACTGGGAATAATTCCCCTCGTTTATTAATTCGGGAAAAAGTGTCTGTTTTTTTCTGAAATTGCTGAAAATTTTTAATTGCAATTGAATCGGAATAATTGTGTTATTTTTTGAGGGTCAAAGGGATAAACACATAAGAAAAATTTAAACCCTTCCCGAGTTTCAGTGGACTGTAGTTTTTGTAAGAGTTTCAATCTCAAAAAACAGAAAAAAGCGAAGGGGACGAGATATCATGCTATAAATTTATTTTCACGAAAATTTCCTTTTTGAACAGTATTGTTTTGGATACTCTGTAAAACTAACACCTGGGCTTTGAATTTCATCAACCCTTTGCACCCCCTTTTTTTGCAAGATCCCCGTATTTATGAACGTAATTTTTTCAACATAATCTCCGTTGTCAGGGGAAAACCAAAAAAAATGTTTGAAAACGAAATTTTTTGAAACCTTCGGAAAAAAAGAACAAATAAAAAAAACAGAAAAAGGAAATATTTAGTGAAATTTTTTGAAAACAATATGTAAAAAAACTATCATTAAAAAATGAACAATTTTGCCCTCAAGGGGGAAAGGGAAAATCAGGTTCTGTTAGGGTTCAAAAAAGGGAAATTTTAATTTTCGGGTATTCCTATGAGATTTTTGAAATTTTTTGGGTCTTTATGGAGAATTTAAAAATAATTTGAATTAAATCGGGGTCTTGGGAAGGGGTTTGGAAATAATCACTGGTTTTTGAAAGGGATTGTTAAGGACTATAAACAAAACCCCAATGTGTAAAGGTGTAACCCAAGTTGAATATTTAAAAAATTTTAATCGCCCTTGTTTAATTTGGTTTGTTGGGGTTTGTGCGTAGTTTGTGTGGTTTTGTGTCGTTCGTGCTGTTTTGTGGTTTTTGTCGTTTTGGGAGTTTTTGTGGTTGTGTCGTTCGTGCGTGTTTTTGTGGTTTGTGTCGTTCGTGCGTAGTTTTTTGGGTTTTTGGTGTTTCATGTTTTTTTGTGTTTGGGGATTTTTGGGCAGCCCGGGGGCGTGTTTATTAGGAAATTTCCCCCATTCGCCATTAGATAAAAAAACACGGAAAATTAACTGTCGGAGTAGCATTTGCTGCTTTCCTCCAGACGCAAAAATTCGATTTAGTTCAAGTCGTAATGTACCCCCGGACGAGACCCAAAAGTTTCTCGGGAATTTCACAATGTTATATTCCTAATAGGGCAAATATTTTCCCGTTTAAAACGCGCCTAGAAATAGCGGAGCAAAAAATTAGAAATCCTAATGAATAATTATGTAATCGGTTTCAAAAGAAATTTAATTTTCACTAATAGAGACCAGTTGCACGGGGGCCCCGGGGGGTCAACTTCAAGAAAGTTTTGTTTCAATATATCACTAAGAAATTTTTTTTCAATTTTTAATTGTTTCGAACATTGTATTTCATTGGGAAAATATTGATTGCAATATTTTCTATTCGTTTTCAAAGCAAGATCTGTTCAGTGTTCTTCAGGTAGCTAGCCTTTCATGTGACATGGGAAAAAAGGGGGGAACTTCCCCAAATTTTTAAAAACGGAAAAATTCAGTCTGATAGATTGTGGGGAACTTTGGGATCTAGGATTTTTAGAATTTATTAAAACGCTGTAATTATTTTTTTTATGTATATGTTAATTTGTATAAGTATATTTGTTTTAGATCGTTTTAAACCCCTTACATTGCTGTTAAGCGATCACAAAAACAGAAAATCATATTATATATTCCAATTTCAAAGTTATTTATGAATCCAAGAACAAAATTTTAATCTTGGAATGTTTCAATGTTTCAAAATGTTCATCATGTTTGAGTAACTTGCTAATTTTTTTGAGTTTTCGTTTTTTCCCGGTAGCTTTTTTCGTGTAACATGTGAACAAACAGCGTAACCTAAACGGAAAAAGGGTTGCATTGTCTAATACAAAAAAGTGAATACAAATTTTTTGTTGAAAATTATTAATTATTTTTAATATAAATTTAAAAATTTAAAAATTAATTTTTAATATTGTTTACAAAAAATATTGTTATGTTTTTCAGGTAGTTTCATTTTATCGAACCAAAAAAACGGGAAACTATTGAGCAGGAAAACCCCCAAACCCTATCGGTGTGTTAATTTGATCCGGTAATGTTTATTAAATGAAACTGTTCGTATCGTTTTTTAAAGTGCCAATACTTATATAAAATTGAAAAAATGAAAAACATTTTTTTTAATAATAAATATTTAAGTTTTTCCCGGTGGTTTGGTATTTCCCCCAATTCGTGAAAAAGCACATCTTGAAAAAATTTGGCCTGATGATTAAACTTTAAAAATCACAATTTTATTTACAAAAGTTGTATTATTGTTAAAAATGGATTTGTAAAAAATTTCAGATACCTTCTGTGTCATGCAACGTGTGTAAACTTTTGGATCATCGCACCCTTTGATTCATCAAAACATCCATCCCCTGACAGCTTTTGGGAAAAGGTTTGTCTTGTGAGCAAGGGACAGTTTGATTTCTTAAACTGTTCTTTTTTTTAATAACCCGTTGCATTTTTTCCATTTTTGGGAACTTGTATTCCATGAGGCTGAAGATTACTACACCTTGGGGAAATTAGATACATTGAAATCCCCAAACATTGGGAACTAGTTTTAGAAAATGGCGAAAGATAATCTTGTCAATATAACACGAAAACAAACTCTTTTGAAAAAGTTTTTAAAATTCTAGTTATAATAAGAGATGTATTAGTGCATTAAAAATAACTATCATGCAACGAAAGGGCATCTAGTGACCTTTATGAATTGAAAACTGACTGCAACCATCCCTTTTCGTCTTGCTGGGAACGGGAATGATTATATATCAAAAGAACCTTTCCTTATCTTTGCTCACCCTTGAAAAAAAATCCCAGTCAAACAAATGATAGGTTCGAAAAAATATCTGAATTTTTAAAAATTTAAAAAATTTAAAGAAAAGAACCCAAAACTAAAATTTTGAACAACACACCCCCTTAAAACGAAAGATTTCTTGTTATGCTCCGAAATTAGAAAGTGGAGACTGGCCAGTCATCGGGAAAGAGCGGACGGACGGGTATTCTTGAATGATTTGGGAATTTTCTTTTCCCTTTTAGCGACTTAGAATCTGGGGGAGGTTGTCTACAGCACAAGATGGAACAGTCAAACCCAAAAACAAAAAGGTGAGGGTATGAAAGGGGGGGAGGTGGAAAGGAGGCTGAAAAGGGAAAAATGTTTTTTAGGGTATCACTGAAGAAAGCAGTTGAAACCCTTTTACCTGCGTGTTTCGTCTTTTGAATTTTAATTTAAAATTATTTTATCTGGAAGTTCAAATTTTCTCAAATTTTCTAAAATAAAAATTATAATTTCTTCCATAGAAAGGGTTTTTTTCCAAAAAATTTCGCCTGAAAATCCGCTGGTATGAAACCTCAGCTAATAAAGTTCAAATGGGATTATATCATTGACGAAGGGACACGCAATCATAAAAAAAACTAGTGGTGCTAAAACAGCAATTACTTTCTCGCCTTCAGAAAGAGTTGTGTAATACTATTTATACCACAATTTTTCTCTGAATTAACACATGCCATTATTTTTTGTAAAGCTCATTGTAAATCTGAATATTTTTGCGAAAAATAAATTTTTAAAAACATTTATAAACCAAATTTTACAGTTATAACTGCTTTTTATGCACCTAAATGTTACAACAATGAGACGTAATTTTCAGAAATTATCCCAAATCGGGAGGACTACCATTGTTACATTCCAATTTGATATTTCCTGAAAGCTAGCAATTTTTATTTCATATTTCAAATAAATTTTTAAGAATTTCTAAAAGGTTTTAGAAAATAATTTAAAAAAATTATAAAAATTTAACATGACCTTCTTTGAAGATGATTGTGATGAACACATTTCGTTGCACATGACCTTATTTCCCAAATTATCTATAATAAATATATTTCATTAAGGGGAAAATACGTATCTAGAAAAATTTTAGTTTAAAAAGTCTTTTCTTTGTTTTTTCATTTTTGAAAATTTAAATATACAACTAAAGGGGGATCTAAACCTACTCTTCAACGTCAGTCCGCGGGGGTGTTTCCCCCGTGCGCGGTGTTTCCCCTCCGTGGGGTGTGTTCCCCCTCCGTTGGGGGCCCCTCCGGCGCGGGGTGTTTCCTCTCTGTGCGCGTGTGTTTCCCCCCTTTCGCGTGTGTGTTTTCTCTGTGCGCGTGTGTGTTTCCCTCTCGTGGGGTGTTGTTTCCCCTCTCTGTGCGCGTGTTTTTTCCCCTCGGCGCGTGTGTGTTTTCCCTTTTCTGTGCGGTGTGTTTTTCCCTGTGCGCGTGAGTGTTTCCCCCCTGTGCGCGTGTGTCCTTCCCCCCTGTGCGCGTGTGTTTCCCTCTCGTGCGCGGGGTTTCCATCTCTGTGCGCGTGTCCTTTCCCCCCTGTGCGCGTGTTGCCTTTTCCCCGGCGGTGTGCCTTTCCTCCGGCGCGTGTTTTTCCCCCCGGGGCGGGGTGCCTTTTCCCTCCTGTCGCGTGTTCCCTCTCTGTCGCGTGTTGGCCCCTCCTTTTCGGTGTCCTTTCCCCCCGGGGCGTGGTCCTTTCCCTCTCGGCGGTGTGCCTTTCCTCTGTGCGCGTGTGTCCCCCCCGGGGGTGTGCCTTTCCCTCTCTGTGGGGGTGTGCCCCCCCTTTTGTGCGCGGGGCCTTTCCCCCCTGTGCGTGTGTGCCTTTCCTCTCTGTGCGCGTGTGTGCCTTTCCCCCCTGTGCGCGTGTGTCCTTTCCCCTCTTGGCGGTGTCCTTTCCCCCCTCTGTCGGTGGGGCCTTTCCCCTCTGTGCGCGTGGTGCCTTTCCCCCTCTGTGGGGTGTGCCTTTCCTCTGGCGCGTGTGTGCCTTTTCCCCTGTGCGCGGGGGCCTGTCCTCTCGTGGCCCTTTTTTTTGTGCCTTTTCCCCTCTCGGCGTGGTCCCCCCTCTTTGGGGCCGGGTCTGCCAATGAAGGGAAAAGCGAAGATTTCCCTGGTCGAAATCGAAAATGAAATTTTATCAAATTATTTATTTTTTTCTGTATGATTTTTGGCCAAAAACGGTTTTCAATCCTTTTATTAAACTATATTTACCGCCCCTAATTTGTTTCGTCTGATACTCGTAATCGATGCTGATTAAAAATAAAACATGGAAAACACGATTCTGGTTATGACACTGCAACATATGTCCCTAGGAAGTTACTTTTTTTGTGAATTTACGTCTTTTTGTATTTTTTGAGTAGCGAAATGATCGATTTGGGTTGGGGCAAGTTCACCCCCGTATTCGGGTGAACCTTTCGAAAATTTGTCCCAATTCTGGCACGTTTGTTATGGTTTTTCCCCCCATGCTCAAATAACAGCAAAATTCACGTCTTAGGCGGTTTTCCTCTGTGGGGGTTTGTGCTCCGTGTGTGTTTTTGTTTCTTTTTTAAGTTCTAAAAGGCCAAAATATCAGTTTATGAATATAATTTTATTACATTGGGAAAGTTTTAAAATGTTTTTCTTTTGGGCGGGGAAAATTTTTTTATAAAAGGGAAAATTCAAACTTAACGTGCATCAGGGTCAATTTTATAAACCGTATTTAAAGGAAAACCCCCCCCAAAAAAATTTTTTTTTACTGTTTTTTTTATTTTTTTATAAAAAGTATTGAGTATGGGAAAATCATTCCACCTTTTGTTTCAGAATCCTTCCCCAAAAATTTTAAAATAATAGTTAAAAATAAAAATAGTAATATAATAATAATAGAATAAATAAAAATAATAATAATAATAATAATAGTAATAATAAAATAGTAGTATAAAAAAAATAATAAAGTAATAATAATAGAATGTAATAATAAAAAAATAATAATTATTTAATAATTGAAACAGAGGGAATAGTAAACGGAAATGAAGAGAATATACAGGGGAAAAATTTAAACCTAGTAGAATTGCCTGGGGCTTTCGATCAGCTAATTAAGATCAAGGTGACATCATATTGATATGCAGGGGACAGGGCAAAGTTGACGCTGGTTCTCTGATGACTCAACACTGCGGGCCAGGATTGACACAAGTCGAATGGGGGCCTGAGACCACCTATGTTTTGGGGGAGGATAGATGGGGAAAACAACGGAGCTGCATTCCCAAAGACACCGTCGGGAATTCCAAGTTGAGGACCTCGAAGACTGCCCCAGGATTCAAACTAACCGTGGTGGGGGGATTTAACCAGGGCACTAGAATGGGCGCCCCGAACAGACACAAAGGAATTTATTCGGAAATGGCGCCCATTGAATTTTATACTTAATACAAGGGCTCCACCCCGACATATGAAGACCGGGTTCGGGAAAATCTTTCCGACATCACGCTATGTCGGGAAATTAGGGCTAAAGGGAAAGAGGTTGGCGATCACGGGATTACACGGAGTGACCCCCAATCCATTATACCCGAAAGTAATAATGAAAACGAGAAAGGGCGTTCACCTACCAAACGATACAAAAAATGGAACACCGCGAAAATGGACAAAAGGAAAGGGTTCAAATGGTATCGACGGTCGTTCATCCCAAACCGCCAGCAGGGTCGCTGGGCAGGGGACAAACAGGCCCGAGGCAACCTTGAACCTCTCCCAAAGCAGCGACGCCTTTGGGGCCCCCTAAAGAGAGAAAAAAAACATCCGTATTGGTGGACGGAAGAAATTTCAGAATTACGAAAACATGCCTCAGACTAGAAAAGCACAGCGAGTCAAAAAGAAAAATCCGCAGAGTTTTAGATCAGTCCCGGCTGGGAAGATTTAGAACGCTATAAGAAAAAGCAAATTCAAATTGGGGAAAAAATATGGCGGAGGTTCCGACCCCCGGGATTGGGGTCAAAAAGTCAACCCGAAATTAAAATCTTTGGGCCCGGCATCCTAACTGAAGAGAAGAGCATAGTGGGGGTTCTCTTCCCAAAACCGTGGGAAAGGGAAAACCAAAGATGAACAGGAATAAAGACATATGTTCACCGAGGAGGAGCTGGTAATGGGATGTCTTGAAGAATAAAAAAAGGGACCAGGACCAGAGGGTTACGGGGAAACCAAAGCAATTGTGGGGAAAAATCTCACAATTGCTTTTAATATTCAAACCTGCCTCAAAGCAGGGGTCTTCACAGTCGCTGGGAAAAATTTCCGTCGGCCTCGTAACGGGAAAGGGATCGACACGCCATCAGCGTACAGACCTCTCAGCATGCTAAACGTAGCCGGAAAAAACCTGGGGAAATTTAAAGCCACGATTACTTGCGCAATTTTGCCGGGAACTTGATCAAAAGCATGGATTCAGAAGACGGCGCTCTACGATTGGAGCCATGGGGGTAATCAGAGCCGTCGACAGAGCGAACGGGCAGCCATGCGGCCGCCCTTTTTTCTTGTGACTTCGACGTCAAAGGCCTTTCTCGGGAAAGGGGGGTCGATATTCTAAGGGCCCGGGTAGCTGGCAGTCCCCAAATATCTTTCCCCTTGGTTTGAGACTTTTCGGACCGTTTTCTTATAAAGGAAACGTGGGGGAAAACCGCGCGTTACCGCTGGGTTACAGGGGTCAATTTTTGGCCCTTTTTTCGGAACTCGGTGTATGACAGCCTTTTTAAAGGGCACAGATGCCAGAAGGTACCATCCTGGGCGGATATGTAGACCGCAGCCAATGGCCGAGGGTTGAGTGGCCAGCTCAGGGTAAACCAGGGGATGAGGCGCGCGTGACTGGAGGGAAAGGGACGGGCAAACTGGCCTTTCTAAAAACGGATCGTGGTCTTCCAAAAAGAATCCCACCATCCTACCCTGAAGGGGTAAAAAAAGATTAATAACAAAGCCGTCTGCAAGTACCTGGGGTAACTCTGATAAAAACGACCTATCCCCACATACAGAAAACTGTTGACAAAACTGCAACTACAACTGCAGCACTGAGCAGGCTAATGGTAACGAACCCCCCGGCCCAATAAAAAAACCCCGATGTCGACGTAAGTCAAGTATTTAGGACCCGGGGGGGTGAAGCATGACTGTAAAAAAATACAGAAAAAGAACACAGCGGTGCAGCGTAGGGGGCGTTGGGGTACGCTCTTACCGAACAGTTCCCAAGACGCTATTCTGGTGATCGCGGGGTTATACCATCGACCTGCTCCCCTGGGAAGCGAATATGAAGGGCGGGTCGAAGGAAGGCAAAATGGAGGAACGATGAGGGCAATGGGCCTGGGAGGAACGCTGGAATTGGGGCCAAAAGGGGGGTGGACGCCCGTCTCATCAAGCAACTGTCACCAAAACGGAGTTTGGTGAAGTAAATTTCTTCCCTCCCAGTTCCTGACAGGCCACGGCTCTTAGAGACTATCCACCCAAGGAAAGGGTTCATCACCCACTGTAAATACTGCAAAAAAAATTCCCCCCGCTGAGCCACCATTTTCCAGTGCACGAACTGGGAAAAAGAACGCGATAGGCTGGAGGAAAAGACAGGTAGCCCACGCCAGAAAAACGGTGGAAGTCATGATGAAAGATAGAAGTCCTGGGCGCAATCCCACTTTATAAGAGCATCCTGCGGACAAAGAAGAATGAAGGCCAACAGAGTATATAAGACAAACAAACGTAGTGACACCCATCAAGAAAAGGCCCCCCCCAAATAATGCAAAACGGGTTTCCCGGGTTGGGGTCTGGGAAACAGGTTTGTTTTTTGTGGGGCGCCTGTATGAGGTAATCCAATTTGAGCAAGGTTTTGCTCTTCGCCTTTTGAAGATTTTTTCCACCTGCGCAAAAATAATAATAATAATAATAATAATAATAATAATAGTAATAATAATAGTAATAATAATAGTAATAATAATAGTAATAATAATAGTAATAATAATACCTTTGAAAAAGCGAGAGATTATCATTTCAAAAAGTAGATATTTTCGTTGCCAAATTATAGAAAACGGATTTGTAACGGTAAACCACCGAATAGATTTGATTTTTCTGTATTGCTAACAAAATAGAAACTCACCCTAAGCTCAGCTACCACTACAAGCAAAAGGAAAACCCAAAAAAATGTGCGGATAGTGAAGCTACATTTACGTCCAGAAGCAAATCACGTCCAGAAGCATATCAGCATTTGCTCAATGGATCAGGGAAACTGGACAAAAACCCAATCGAGATGAGGGACATTGACCCGGAAGCTGAAGTACATTATTTGTTACAGGCATATATATTTTTTTAAAAACAGATACAAGACACAAGTTAGCTAAATCATTATTCTATATCATCGTTTTATTATAGTAAACATTTTTCTTTTTGACGAACAGTATAGTGTCTAATTGCATAGAAACATTTATACAGCAGAAAAGACTTTACTTTTAACTTCAATTCGTGTACCAATTTTAATTGCTTAATTTCATCTGGTAATGCGTTGTGAAGTAACGTTTATGAATTGTATGTGGATTTCTTGTAGTGAGCTGTTGATGCTGACACTTGATGAACATGATTTCTAAGTCGAGTGTTGTACCTATAAATATCAGTATTACATGAAAATATGTTCCCACCGTTAAGTAAGTCAGTTTTGACAAGTACTACAGATTCGTAAATAAATAGGCAACGCAATGGTAGGATTCCAAGGTCAATGAAGGTGGTGGTATTCGTGTATATTTGGTAGAGTAGTGCTATTAGTGTCTATTTCTATCATACCTCCGCAATATGAGAGATGTACCTCCGGGGTTTGAAGTCAAGCGTATTAAAAGGAATAAGAAATTGTGTTAAATGTAAACACATGATCCTTAAGCGTCTACTCGCTAACACTTTTTGACAGATTGTTGAATCTCTGCAATCTTAGTGTATGATTATTACATTAATCTTCAAAATTAATTTAATTTGTCAATAGTTAAACATTAACGTTCAATATATATTATATATAATTATTAATAAATAGTATAATATATTATTATATATTACGTTAATTAATTAATTTGACGTTTTGTTTCAGACTGAAGTGGTTTCGTTTTCAACAGGTCAATAGAATCGGTAGCCAGTGGAGCCTTCTGCGTAAGGCGTGAAGCTGATTGGTTGATTCCTTGTATAAAAGTTTCAACACTGCATCTACACAAGATTAGAGTATGTTGTATACAAGCGAATAATATTCGTGGTAATTACGGTTGGTGAGCTTGTATAAAACCTGAGAAACAAATAAAATGCCATGCGGATATTTTGATGTTAGTCTTGTAAAAGTAGGAAATCCTATCCTGAAAATTTAACCTATTGTTAAATGCACCTCTTAAAAATGTTTTATGAAAAGAGGGGATGGAAACGGAACAAAATATTTATAAAATGTAATTTTTGTACGTTATTCTTAGAATAAAACAGATGGTCTTTGTGTTTATTTGATTATTAAAACGACAAACATTTTTTTCAAGTTCTATATTTCAACTGAAGTTGAGATACGACTGTTCTCAGTTTTAATGCAAGTTGACTTCCTAATCCCTACATCCTTGATAGATTTGAGCTTTATTGTATTATAAATTTGCGTTAAACAGAAGTACACTGGAAATCATACCCTTATACCACATTCCTATGGGATTAACGAAATAAAAATGGACAGATTCTGTTTATAGTGCAGTTAATAGGCAAGTTAGGTTTGCTTTGTACTTTGATAATCGATGCTCTGTTGCTTAATATTTTTTTAAAACCTTTTAAACCTCTTGCTGTTGAATAAAACGTGAACAGTTGTGTGACACGAACTTTTAATTTTTTTTCGCAATTTGATTGCATTTCCCGCTTTTGCGATTTTTCCTTACCCACATATTGTTTACACCAGGGCACATAGAAATGGATTAAATTCCGTTGCGTTTACTTGTTTAACCCCTAGATACACGATAGCTAACGATTGCTAAATGTTATCGCTATTTGTATCTTAACCTGAGAAATAAAGGTGTCATTTCTCTTCTGTTGAATATACAATTGTTACGTGAATAAGGAAAACCTGTTATGAATCCTGTATAAAATATAGTTTGTCTACATAAGGATTAATATTTAGAGTTCCAAAAATATTTAAAAGGCGAGCAATAAATTCTAAAATACGAATTTAAAAAAATGTCTAAATACAAGTTCTTGAAGAAATAGTTCAAAGTTCTGGCATGTTAAGGAGGTGAAGAAATTTTTCAAATTCTACGTGAAATTTCACTAATGTAGCACATATACAAAGTTGCAGTCTCAATTTTTCATTTTGGAGTTTGTGTCACTTGGCATTCTATTTCCCTAATTTACTCGTTCATTAGTATTTATATCTTCCTCTATTTTGTTATGATTTTGCTTTTGGCTAGGATTCTTTTGTTAATCATTATCTTGTTCTTCTATTCTAGGAAGTGAGTTCGGGAATGGATTATCATCACATAGGTTACACATACAATTCATATATTTATCAATACCCATATTTAGCCTGTTGTCAGTTTTTACATCTATACACACACACAGTTTCATGCTTACGTTTTATACATACCTTATATCCTTTTTAACATTATGTGATTACGGCAGGATTTGAACCTATGGAGCTACTCTTGAAGCTGTTCAAGTGGTTGGTGTTTTAACCGTCTCAGCTATTTCGACGGTTGGCTGAATGATCGAAAAATCTCCAACATTAGTGAAGGTACCTTGGTTTCTACTGATCCTATGCTCCAGCAATCCTCATTATACTTATTAAACATTAAAATTCATGAAATCGCGCAGTTCTCGGATAGTCGAGTGGTTAAAGACACCAGCTCGGTGAAGAAAGGTTCAATAGGTTCGATTCCCGGCTAATCTCGTCGTTCTGTTTTATTACGCAGTACATTATCACACAACAAACGTGAACTTAATATAGGTGTATTCTCATCTGCGCTGCTTGATGAGCTCGTGGTCTAGTGGTTAACAGTATAGGGCTAGTGTTGAATAGGATGTCAGGTTCGAGTCCTGTCTGAGCCACATTTTATGTAACGTTCCATGCTGCGGCTAGCCTGGATGACATTAATATACTTTCGTTGTAGTGGCCAGCAGCACGAATTCTCGTGGTCCAATGGTTACAGGCCGGGACTAGTACCATATGAGTACCGTGTTCAAATCCCGTTCATGTCGGTTTTTATACAGAGTAATAGTTAGCGGAACATCTGAATGTAATAGAAGTAGGTTCATTACGTGTGGCTGCTCGATAACTCTGTTGGTCTAGTGGTTAAGGAGCTAGAACGGAGAACTGAAGTAATTCGGGTTCGAATCCAAGCTGGTGGGTTTTATTACAAAATTATATTATTTGTCGCAACGGGGGCCCCCAATCGATGCTTAAATGTCGCGCGCGGGGGGGGTGCAATTCGGCCGGAACCGCTCCCAGTATGGGAAGCTTAAAAAGCGCGGGGTTGGGAATTCGGCAGAACCCTCCCAGTATGGGAACAAAGCGCGGGGTTGGGGAATTCGGAGACCCCCCCAGTATGCAAGCTTAAAAACGCTTTTAGCTCCCTGCTGGAGGGTTCTGGAACCCCCAACCCCCCCGCTTTTAAGCTTCCATACTGGGAGGGTTCTGCCGAATTCCCCCCAACCCCGCGCTTTTTTAAACTTCCCATACTGGGAGCGGTTCCGGCCAGTGCACCCCGCGCGCGACATTTAAGCATCGATTGGGGGGTCTGTCCTCTGACCCCCGTTTTCGACAAATAATATAATTTTTGTAACCACCAGCGGATTCAACCGATTCCCAGTTCTCCGTTCTAGCTCCTTAACCACTAGACCAACAGAGTTATCGAGCAGCCACACGTAATGAACCTACTTCTATTACATTCAGATGTTCCGCTAACTATTACTCTGTATAAAAACCGACATGAACGGGATTTGAACACGGTACTCATATGGTACTAGTCCCGGCCTGTAACCATTGGGCCACGAGAATTCGTGCTGCTGGCCACTACAACGAAATATATTAATGTCATCCCGGCAGCCCCAGCATGAACGTTACATAAAATATGGCTCAGACAGGACTCGAACCTGACATCCTATTCAACCTAGCCCTATACTGTTAACCACTAGACCACGAGCTCATCAAGCAGCGCGATGATACCCTATAAAGTTACGTTTGTTTGTGATACTGCGTAATAAACAGAACGAGGTTCCGGAATCGAACCTATTGAACCTTTCTTCACCGAGCTGGTGTCTTTAACCACTCGACTATCCGAGAACTGCGCGATTTCATGAATTTTAATGTTTAATAAGTATAATGAGGATTGCTGGAGCATAGGATCAGTAGAAACCAAGGTACCTTCACTAATGTTGGAGATTTTTCGATCATTCAGCCAACCGTCAAATCGAGACGTCAAAACAAACCACTTGAACAGCTTCAAAAGTACTCCATAGGTTCAAATCGCCAATCACATAATGTTAAAAGGATATAAGGTATGTATAAAACGATAAGCTGGGTGTGTATGATGTAAAAACTGACAACAGCTAAATATGGGTATTGTAAAATATGAATGTATGTGTAACCTATGTGATGATAATCCATTCCGACTCACTTCCTAGAATAGAAAAAACAAGATAATGATTAACAAAAGAATCCCAGCCAAAAGCAAAATCATAACAAAATGAGGAAGATATAAATAAAAGAAAAAAATTAGGAAATAGAATGCCTGACAAACCCAAAATAAAAAATTGGGGCTGCAACTTTGTATATGTGCTACATTAAAAATTTCACGTAAAATTTTAAAAAATTTCTTCCCCCCTTTAACATCCAGAACTTTGAACTATTTCTTAAGAACTTGTATTTGACTTTTTTTAAATTCGTTTTTTAATTTTTATTGTCTTTTAAATTTTTTGGGAACTCTAAATATTAATCCTTTTTAGACAAACTATTTTTTATACGGATTCATAACGGGTTTTCCTTATTCACGAAAAATTGTATATTCAACAAAAGAAATGCCCCTTTATTTTCGGGTTTAAAGAACAAATAGCGATAACATTTAGCAATCTTGCTATCGTGTATCTAGGGTTAAACAAGAAAACCAACAAATTTAACCCTTTTTTCTATGCCCTGTAAACAATATGGGGTAAGGAAAAACCCCAAAAGCGGGAAATGCAATCAAATTGCAAAAAAAATTAAAAGTTCGGCCACAACTGTTCCGTTTTATTCAAAAACAAGAGGTTTAAAAGGGTTTTTAAAAAAATTTTAAACAACAGAGCATCGATTATAAAAGACAAAGAAACCTAACTTGCCTATTAACTGCACTATAAACAAAATCTGCCCATTTTTTTTTTCGTTAATCCCATGGGAATTTTTATAAGGGTATGTTTTCCCAGTGTACTTTTTTTAAGCAAATTTATAATACAATAAAGCTCAAATCTATCAAGGATGGGATTAGAATAAACTTGCATTAAACTGAAACGTCGTATCTAATTCGTTTGAAATATAGAACTTAAAAAATGTTTGTCTTTTAATAATCAAATAAAAAAAAGACCATCTGTTTTATTCTAAGAATAACGTAAAAAAATTCATTTTATAAATATTTTTTTTGTTTCCACCCCCTCTTTTCAAAAAACATTTTTAAGGGGTCATTTAACAATAGGTTAAATTTTCAGGAAAAGTTTACTTTAAAGACTAACATCAAAATATCCATGGCTTTTTATTTGTTTCTCGGGTTTTTATACAACTCACCACCGTAATTACCACGAATATTATTCCTTGTATACAAATATAATCTTGTGTAGATGCAGTGTTGAAACTTTTATACAAGGGAAACAACCAACAGCTTCACCTTACGCAGAAGGCTCCACTGGCTACCGATTCTATTGACCCTTTTCAAACCACTTCAGTCTGAAACAAAACGTCAAATTAATTAATTAACGTAATATATAAAAATTTTATTTTACTATTTATTAATAATTATATATAATATATATTGAAATTAATGAACTATTGACAAATTAAATTAATTTTTAATTAATGTAATAATTACACTAAATTTCAGAGATTAAAAACTGTCAAAAATGTTAGAGAACCCAAGGATCATTTTTTTTTAAAAAATTTCTTATTCCTTTTAATACCTTTACTTAAACCCAGGTACTCTCATATTGCATATGATAAAATGAACTAATACCTCTCTACCAAATATACAGAATACCACCACCTTCATTGACCTTGGGAAACCCACCATCGTTGCCTTTTTTTACGAAACCAATTATTGTCAAAACGACACTTAACGGTGGGAACATATTTTCGTAATACATATTTATGGTACAACACTGACTTGAAATATTTCTAATGTCAGCATCAACAGTCACCAAAAAACCACATACAATTATAAACGTTACTTCACAACGCATTACCAGATAAATCCCAATTAAAATTGGTACACGAATTGAAGTTAAAAATAAAGTCTTTTCTGCTGTATAAATGTTTCTTGCAATTGACACTATCTGTTCGTCAAAAAAAAAAATGTTACTATAATAAAACGATGAAAAGAAAATGATTTGCTCTTGTGTCTTGTATCTGTTTTTTAAAAAAAATATATCCTGTAACAAATAATTTCTTCAGCTTCCGGGGCAAGTCCCCCATCTGATTGGGTTTTTGTCGTTTTCCCGATCCATTGAGCAAATGCTATATGCTTCTGGGCGTGATTTGCTTCTGGAGAAATGTGCTTTACTATCCCCACATTTTTTTGGGTTTTTCCTTTTTTCTTGTAGTGGTAGCTGAGCTTGGGTGAGTTTCTATTTTTTAGAATCAGAAAAAACAAATCTATTGGTGGTTTTCTTACAAATCCGTTTTCTATTTTGCGAAAAAATCACTTTTTTAAATGTAATTTTCGCTTTTTCAAAATTATTATTATAAATTTTATATTATTATTACTATTATTATTACTTTTTTTTACTATTATTATTTTTTATTATTATTTTATTATTATTATTTTTGCCGGTGGAAAAAAAACTTCAAAAGGGGGAGCAAAAACCGGCCAACAGTGGTATTACCCATACTGGCGACCGCCTAAAAACAACCACCTGTTTTTTTCAAACCCAACCTGGGAAACCCCTTTTCAAATTGGGGAGTTTTTGATGGGGGTCACTACGTTTTTTCTTTATATTTCTGTCTGACACCCTTCATTCTTCTTGCCCCGGGATGCTCTCTATAAAGGGGGAATTCCCTCCGGGACCTCATTTTTCATAAATTTTCCACCGTGTTTTGGGGTGAGGCTACCTGTCTTTTCCTCCACCCTTGGTTCTTTTTCCCAGTTCTACAAAAATGGGGGCCAGGGTGTATAATTTATTTATGCAGTATTTAATGGGGTGATGTCCTTCCCCCTTGCGGTGAGTATCTCTGGACCCGTGGCCTGTCGGAACTGGGAGAGGAAGAAATTTACCCCAAACCCCCGTTGCATCCATGGTGACGGTTGGGAAGAGGGGGCCCCCTTTTGGTCCCACATTTCCCAGGTTCCCCCGTGCCCCATTGTCCAAATCGTTCCTCCTTTTAGCTTTCGCTTTTCCCTTTCGACCCGCCCTATCATATTTCGCTTGGCCCAGGGGAGCGGGTCGAAGGTATAACTCCCCGACCCCGAATGGGTCTTCGGGACTGTTCGGAAAGACATCTCTAACCCCCCCTACGCGCCCGCTGTATTCTTTTTCATTTCTTTACGCCGGTTCACCCAACGGGTCCATATAGTAGCATTGACTGTCGTCGACATCAGGAGTCCCCTTTTATTGGGCCGTGGGCCGTCTACGTTACCTTTAGCCGCCAGTGCTGCAGTTGTAGTTGCAGTTTTGTCAACAGTCTTCTGTAGTGTGGCCCAGTAGGTCAGCTTTGTACCCGATTCCCCCGGTACTTTGCAGACTTTTTCTTTAAATTTTCTTTCCCCACTTGCATGGGTAGGATGGTAGGGATTCTTTTTCGGGTAAGGACCACGATCTCCGTTTTAGAAGGCCAGTTGGCCCCTTCCATCCAGTCATGACGCCCCTCATCACCTGGTTTGTTTGGGGGAGCCAGCCAACGCTAGGGGCTTCTATAATGGCGCGTGTTCAGCTATCCAAGGGATGGTACCTTCTGGCATCTGTTTTAAAAGGCGTCTGGTTTCCCAGAAATATGGGCCTAAAATTGATCCTTGGCAACACCAGCTAACGCGCATGGATTTCTGCCCCTTGTTGTCTCGTAAAGGGAAACGGCCCTTTAAAATAGTCTCAACCATGGGATTTTGGGGACTGCAAACGAGCCCCGGGCCCTAGAATATCCCCCCCTTCCCGATTTAAAAGGCCCTTTTTGACGTCGAGTCACAAGAAGAAAAAGGGGGGGCCCGCATGGGGTCCCCGTTGCTCTTTTGGCTCTGATTACTTCCCCTATGGGCCCCAAACGTAGAGCGCCGTCTTCGAAACCATGCTTTTATCAGGGGGATTCCGCGGCAATTGCAAAAGTGGCTTTAAAGTCTCTCAGGATTTTTCCCCAGTTTAAAGCTGAAGGGCTGTCGCGATGGCGTGTTCATCGCCTTTTTCCCTTTCCGAGGGCCAGCGTGCAATTTTCAGCGACTGCTGAAAAGCTTTTAGGCAGGTATTGTAATATTCGCAATTGTGGGAAAGTTTCCCCAATTGCTTTACTTTTCCCCCAAGCCGTCTGGTCCTGCCTTTTTATTCTTCAAAAGCATACCGCCAACCAGCTCCTCCTCGGTGAACATATGTACTTCAATATTCCTCGTTCATCTTTGGTTTCCCTTCTCACTGGGGGTGTTGGGGAAAGAACCTACTATCTCTTCATATCTTTTGAGTTGAATGCCTGTGGGTCCAAGGCCCCTTTAAATTTTTGGTTGTTTTTAAAACCCCAGGGGTCTATCGACCCCCCGGGAGGTTTTTTTAAATTTAATTTTGCTGTTCTTGATAGCGTTCTAATCTTCCCGCAGCCGGGCCCCCGGATCAAAACTCTGCGGATTTTTTTTTATGCACTGCTGTCTTTTCGTAGTCTGAGGCACTGTTTTGAAATTTTGCAATTTTTTCCGTCCCCAATAGGCTGGATGTTTTTTTGTTTCCCCCTCTTTTTGTGGGCAAAAGGCGTCCTGCTTTAGGGATGAGGTTTGGTTTCCCTAGAAGGTCTTTTGTGCCCCCTCCAGCACCCCCGGCGGGGTTTGGGGGTGAACTCCCGACCGCTCTGGGTCCACTTTTAAGCCTTCCTTTGTCCATTTTCGCGGTGTTCCATTGTTTGTATGTTTTGAGGGGAACGTCTCTTTCTCGTCTTTCATTATTACATATCTGATAATAGGTATTGGGGGTCACTACCAGTGTAATCCTCGGTGACTCGCCAACCTCGTTTAGTCGCTAATTTCTCCGACATGAGCGTGATGTCTGGATGAGTTTCCGAATCAGGTCTTCTATATGTCGGGGTGGAGCCCTTGTATATAATATAAAAATTCAATCGTCCCATTTCCAGAATAACATTCCTCTTGTGCTGTTCGGGCATGCCCCATTCTAGTGCCCTCGCGTTAAAGTCCCCTGCCACCACGGTCTCAGTTTGAATCCTGTTAGGCAGTTTTTCCGAGTCTCCATGGATTCCCCGAGGTGTCTTTGGGACATAGCGCTCGTATGTTATTCTATCTATCCTCGCCCAACACTGTGTGCCTGCTCATGGCGCTCCTCAGTTCGACTTGTGTCGGAATCCTGGCGCAGTGCTTGAGTCATCAGAGAACCAGCCCGACTTTTGCCTGTCCCTCCATATCAATATGATGTCAGCCTTCAGTCGTTAATTAGCTGATCAAGCTCGAGGCAATTCTACTACGGTTTAAATTTCCCTGTATTCTCTTCATTTCCTCGCGTTTACTATTCTCCTCTGTTTCAATTATTATTATTACTATTATTATTATTATTATTATTACTACTACTATTATTATATTACTATTATTATTATTATTATTATTACTATTACTATTACTATTATTATTACTATTACTATTTTTATCTTTAACTATTATGTTAAATTGTTGGGAAGGGATTCTGAAACAAAAAAGCGTGCGCAGATGATTTTCTTCCCCATACGTCAATACAGTTTTTGACTAAATAAATAAAAAAACATACAGTAAAATAAATTTTTCGTGCCCAGAGGGCATTCACTTTAAGCCATACGGCTTTATAAAATTGACAACCTGATGCATCGTGCTGTAAGTTTGAAGTTTCCTTTTTATAAGAACAAATTTTCACCGACACAAGTAAAACATTTTCAAAACATTCCAATGTAATATAATTATATTCAATTAAAACTGATATTTTGGCCTTTTTAGAACTTCCAAAAAGAGAACGAGAGAAACACACACAGTAGGAGAAACACAAACACCCACAGAGGCAGCACGCGCTCTAAGCACGTAGAATTATTGCTGTTATTTGAGCATGCTGGAGGAAAACCATAACGAGACGTGCTACAGAATTGCGCGGACTAATTTCGTAGCAAAGGGTTCATCCGAATACGGTGGTGAACTTTGCCCCCAACCCAAATCGATCATTTCGCTACTCATAAAATACAAAAAGACGTAAATTCACAAAAAAAGTAACTTCCTAGGGACATATGTTGCAGTGTCATAACCAGAATCGTGTTTTCCATGTTTTATTTTTAATCAGCATCGATTACGAGTATCAGACAGAAACAAATTGCAGAGAGCGGTAAATATAGTTTAATCAAAAGGATTGTAAACTGATTTTGACGCCAAAATCATACAGTAAAAAATAAAAATTTGATGAAATTCATTTTCGTTTGGGGGCACAAAGGTCAGAAGGAACAATTGCAGACGCACACGCGCACAGAGAGGGACAGGCACACACGCGCACAGAGAGGGACAGGCACACACGCGCACAGAGAGGGACAGGCACACAGGCGCACAGAGGGAAAGGCCACACTTGGAGGAAGGCACACACGCGCACAGAGGGGGGAAAGGAACACACCGCACAGAGAGGAAGGCACACACGCCGGAGGAAGGCACACACCAGAGGGGGAAGGCACACCGCACAGGAGGAAAGGCACACCGCACAGAGAGGAAGGCACACACGCACGGGAGGAAAGGCACACACCATCAGAAAGGCACACGCACAGAGGGAAAGGCACACACGCACAGAGGGGAAGCACCCCGCGCACAGGAGAAAAGACACACCAAGAGGGGGAAAAGACACACCGCACAGAGAGGAAAGGCACCACACGCGGGAGGAGAAGGCACCCCGCGCACGAGGAAGGCACCCCGCGCACAGAGGGAAAGGCACGCGCACAGAGGAAGGCACACGCGCACAGAGAGGAAAGGCCACACGCACGGAGGAAAGGCCACACGCCCCGGGGAAGGGGCACACACACGCACAGAGGGAAAGGCACACGCGCACAGGAGGGAAAACACCCCGGGAGGGAAACCACCGCACGGGAGGAAGGCACACGCGCCGGGGGGAAACACTCACGCCCCGGGGGAAAACACACCGCACAAAAAGGGAAACACCACCCCCGGGAAACACACACGCGCACAGGAAAACACACCGCACGAGGGGGAAACACACACGCGCACAGAAAACACACCGCACAGGGGGCCAACACGCGCACGGAAAACACACCCCACGGAGAGGAAAACACACGCGCACGGAGGCACGCGCGCACAGGAAACACACGCGGTGACGTTAAAGGGTGGGTTTAATCACCTATTAGTTGTATACTAAATTTTTCGAAAATTGCAAAAACAAAGAATGTTTAAGACGTGTTTCTACAACTACAATTTTCTAGATACGTATTTTCCCCTTAATGAAATATATTTATTATAGATAATTTGGAAATAAGGTCATGTGCAACGAAATGTGTTCATCACAATCATCTTCAAAGAAGGTCATGTTAAATTTTTCGAAAATACGAGTTTTTGCGAAATTTTGTCAAACCAAGACAATTTTGATTTTCTTTAAGCCATTTTCTTTTTAAAATAGCACAACAATTTTTGTCTAAATTTGGACTTTAGATAGTGTAAAGAACATTTTAAAAAATGGTGCAGGTCTCATGTTAGTTAAAAGGCTGGATTTTCGAAATTCGAAACAAATTTTCCAGACCTTCTCAATTTGAAATATCATTTAAAAGTTCATCAACAATCTTCTAATAAGGGTTTTATTTTAATTTTATATTTTTAAATTATTTTCTAAAACCTTTAGAAACTTAAAATTTATTTTAAATATAAAAAATTGCTAGCGGAAATATCAATTGGAAAGTAAAATGGTAGTCCCCGTCCGACTCTGATTAATTTCTGATAATTACGTCTCATTTTAATTAGGTGCATGGCAGTTATAATTTCAAAGTTATAAATCTTTTAAAAAATTTTTTACAAATATTCTACGATTTACAATGAGCTTTTAAAAAATAATGGCATGTTAATTCAGAAAAATTTGGTATAAATGTATTCACAACTCTTTCTGAAAAGGGGAAAGTAATTGCTGTTTTAGCACCACTAGTTTTTTTTATGATTGCGTGTCCCTTCGTCAATGATATAATCCCATTTGAACTTTATTAGCTGAGGTTTCATACCGAGCGGTTTATTTTCAGGCGCACGAATTTTAGGAAAAATCCCTTCTATGGAAGAAATTATAATTTTCGTATTTTAGAAAAATTTGAGATAATTGAACTTGCCATGATAAACATAATTTTAACATTAATAATTCAAAAAGACGTAATACACGCAGGTAAATAGGTTTCAACTGCTTTCTTCGGAGTGATCACCCTCAAAACAGTTTTCCTTTCAGCCTCCTTTCCCCCTCCTCCTCAGATCCCTCACCCTTTGTTGGTTGCTGCGACTGTTCCATCTTGTGCTGTAGACAACCTCCGCCAGATTCTAAGTCTAGACTGAAAGGAAAGAAAATTCCAAATCATTCAAGAGCACATACCGTCCGTCCGCTCTTCCCGTATGACTGGCCAGTCTCGTTCACTTTCTAATCTTCGGAGCATAACAAGAAATCGTGTTGGCTGTTTTAATGGGGTGTGTTGTTACAGAGATTTCCATAGATTTGGGTTCTTTTCTTTAAATATTTTAATTTTAAAAATTACAGATATTTTTTTCGAACCTATCTGACTTCGTTTGACTAGGATCCTTTTTTTCAAGTGGTGAGCAAAGAGTAAGGAAAAGGTTCATTATGATATATAATCATTACCGTTACCAGCAAGACGAGAAAGGGGATGGTTGCAGTCAGTTTTCAATTCATATAAGGTCACTAGATGTCACTCGTTGCATGATACAGTTACTTTAATGCACTAATACACATCTCTTATTATAACTATGAATATTAAAACATTTTCTGGACACAGAGTTATGTATTCGTGTTATATTGACAAGATTATCGTGTCGCCATTTTCTAAAACTAGTTCCCAATGATGTGCGATTTCAATGTATCTAATTCCAAGGTGTGGTAGTAATCTTCAGCTCTCATGGAATACAAGTTCCCTAAAGAGATGGAACAAATGCACACAGGTTATTAAAAGAAAGAACATGTTTAAGAAATCAGTAACTGTCCCTTGCTCACGAAGACAAACTCTTACCAAAGCTGTCATGCGATGGTATGTTTTGATGAATCAAGGGTGCGATGATGCCACCAGCTTACACACGTTGCATGACACAGAAGGTATCTGAAATGTTTTACAAATACTCATTATTAAGCAATAATACAACATTTGTCAATCAAAATTGTGCATTTTTAAAGTTTAATCATCAGAGCCGAATTTTCAAGATGTGCTTTTTTCACGCAATTGTGGGAAATACCACCAACCACCTGAAAAATACTTAACATACTTATTAGTTAACAAATGTATTGTCATTTTTGAACAGCTGTCATATTAATAAACATTACCTGGATCAAATTATGACACAGCCGATATGGTTGGGCGTTTTCCCTGCTCGTAATAGTTCTGTCGATTTTCATGTGTCGCATAAAATGAAACTACCTGAAAAACACTTAACGAATACTTCTTGTAAAACGAATATTCAAAATTAATTATTAATTTTAAATTTATATTAAAAATAATTAATAATTTTCTAACTAAAAATTCTGTACTTCACTGTTTTGTATTAGACAATGCAATCCCTTTTCCTGTACAAGGGGTTACGCTGTATTTGTTCACATGTTACACGAAATACTAGCTACCTGGAAAATACAGAAAACTCAAAACACATTAGCAAGTTACTCAAACATGTATAGACACATTTTGACAACATTGAAACATTCGCAAGATTCAAAATATTGCTCTTTGGATTCATAAATAACTTTGAAACTTGGAATATATAATATGATGTTCTGTCTTTGTGATCGCTTAACAGCATATGTAATGGGATGGTACCACCAAGTATCTAAAACTTTAACATATACTTATACAAATTAACATATACATATAAAAAAATAACACTGTACAGCTGTTTTAATAAATTAACTACAAAATCCTAGATCGCCAAAGTTCACCACAATCTATCAGACTGTACGTTTTCCGTTATTAAAATTGGGATAGTTCTCCCTATTTTCTCATGTCACATGAAAGGCTAGCTACCTGAAGAACACTGAACGAGTACTCTTGCTTTGAAAACGAATAGAAAATATTGCAATCAATATTTTCCCCCACATGAAATACAATGTTCTGAAACAATTGAAAATTGAAAAGAAATTCTCTTAGTGCATATATTGAAACAACACGTTTCTTGAACGTTGACTCACGCCCTTGGGCCCAGTGCAACTGGTCTCTATTAGGTGATAATATACATTTCTATTTGAAACCGATTACATAATTACTTCACTTAGGCATTTCTAACTTTTGCTCCGCTCATTTCTCTAGGCGCGTTTTCAACTGAAAATATTTGCCCGTATTAGGAATATAACATTAGTGCACATGTGCCGAGAAACACTTTAGGGTCTCGTCCCGAGGGCTACATTACGACGGTTGACACTAGCCAAGTCGAATTCAGTTGCTGTCTGGAGGAAAGTTACAGCAAATGCTACTCCGACAGTTAATTTTCCGTGATTTTTTTATCTATACCTGGCGAATGTGGGGAACAGTTCCCTAATAAACACGCCACGGCCAGTGGCTGGACCACACAAACTACGCACGAACGACACAAACCACACAAACAAACTACGCACGAACGACACAAACCACACAAACTACGCACGAACGACACAAACCACACAAACTACGCACGAACGACACAAACCACACAAACTACGCACGAACGACACAAACCACACAAACTACGCACGAACGACACAAACCACACAAACTACGCACGAACGACACAAACCACACAAACTACGCACGATCTACACTTTACGATACTACTCTAGACATTAATGTTTACAACGGCTGCATATGATTCAGACTTTCTGCTTTATAGTTCGAAACTTAGAGGTTATTCGACCTTATCAGTCGAAATTAGGTGTAGTTCAAAAAGATTTCCATAGATCCTTCAAGCAAGGTCCTCAGAGAACAGCCCACCATGTCGATTATCTTTCCAAAAACGCCCCTTCCTATTGATCCGATTTAATTCAAACTTACTTTAATTTCCCGATACGAATGACGCCTGAAAATTTCAGCAAAATCGGTCGAGTAGTTTTTGTAACTACACCGACATACATATGCACATTTCCTTTTATCCCTGAACTCCGTCAAGTCTAATGAACGCTGTATTTTCGTTCCATATCAGTAAGGGCATAAAATTGTTCACTTTTTAATGCATAGTATTTTTACATATTGTTTTCAAAAGAACATTTCACTAAATATTTCCATTTTCTTGCATTTTTTTTATTTAGTTCATTTTTCCGAAGTGTTTCAAAACAATTCAGCATTGTCAAACATTTTTTCTGCTGCCTTCTCTCGACAACGGCACGATTGCGACTCGTTGAAATAATTACGTTCATAAATACGGGCGATCTTGCAAAATAAGGGGGGTGCAAAGGGTTGATGTAATTCAAAGCTTCCAGTGTGTTAGTTTTTAGCACGAGTATCTCAAAACAATACTGTTCAGAAAGGAAGTTTGTGCGTGAAAATGAAACTTATAGCAGCTGATATCTCGTGCCCACTTCGCATTTTCATGTCTCTTGAGATTGAAACTCTTCCACAAAAACTACACGTACCACTGCAACTCAGGAAGTGCCGTTATAATTTTTCTTATGTCGTTTATCACTTGCGAGCCCTCAAAAAAATAACACAATTATTCCTGATTCAATTGCAATTAGAAATTTCAGCAATTTCATAGAAAAATAAGCAGACACTATTTCCGAATTAATAAACGATGTGACACTATTCCTGCAGTTACCCACCTGCCACCTCGAATTTCAGCCATTTGTGAGACCCCCTCGGCAACTCCCATTGTTAACTAGAGGTGATAAAAACTGGCACAGACTTTCTCGCAGTAAAGTTTTCTAATTTCCTTTGTGAGGACTCGTTTTACGTTCCTGCCCTATCCTCATTCCAGCTGTCATCTATCATTGCCCAAAACTTTTTTGGGCATTTTCTCAACTTTTCGCTTTCTTAATAGCAGAACCGAAATATTACTTCAAGAATATTAAAGAAGAGTATAACCTCATTCTAAATAGAAATTTTAATTGAAAAATGTAAGCCTTTTTAAGAAAATAGCGATTAGGCATTTCTGTATATGCGAAATTTGAAGGTCTTTTCACAAGCATCTATTGAGCTCTAGAAAACCTTTATCGGAAGTCATTTGAAACACTTCCACTCCGAAATACTATAAAGTATTAAATTCAATAGAAATGTAAGGGCGTGAGAGATATGAAAAAACTACATTTGTGTAATTTTTGAAGAAACAAAATGATGCACCAAAATAAACAACTTCACATTAAACAGTACAATAAGCACTATCTATTGAAAAAATTAAAAATTGGAGCCATTTTTGAGAAAATGGCGTTTGGGCTTCTGAAAATGCGGAATTTTGAGCTTATTTTCACAGAAAACTGCTGTTGAGAAACTTCATTTGACATTACTTCAAGTACATGTAGTCAAATATAATACTGTGAACAAATCGTCTCAAAAATATAACCGACATGAAGGATAAATCAAAAATTTACATTTTTGTAAGTTTCGAAAAAACAAAAGAATAGAGCAATATGGCGTGTATTTCACCGTACAGGGTTCGTTTGGCACCAACTACCACAAATTTAAAAAACAATTTGGAACCGTTTTTAGAGACCCTTATTTTTTTTTTAAATTGCAAATATTGCAAGCCTATTGCACGACAACTAAAATTTAAAATAAATCTACGTAACCTTAATGACAAAATTATTTATAGACAAGTTTATTTGAAGAAAAAGTGTCTTCAAAATTGTAGTTGTAACAAGTTGGCGGAAAAATTCACACTTTCACAATTTCCGAAATTTCAGAGTTCAGAAAAATAGACGTCGCGAAACCACACAGTCGAAACCACACAGTCGAAACCACACAGTCGAAACCACACAGTCGAAACCACACAGTCGAAACCACACAGTCGAAACCACACAGACGAAACCACACAGACGAAACCACACAGACGAAACCACACAGCGAAACCACACAGGACAGAAACCACACAGGACAGAAACCACACAGACGCAAACCACACAGACGAAACCACACAGTCGAAACCACACAGACGAAACCACACAGTCGAAACCACACAGTCGAAACCACACAGTCGAAACCACACAGACGAAACCACACAGACGAAACCACACAGACGAAACCACACAGAGAAACCACACAGTCGAAACCACACAGACGAAACCACACAGACGAAACCACACAGACGAAACCACACAGACGAAACCACACAGACGAAACCACACAGACGAAACCACACAGACGAAACCACACAGACGAAACCACACAGACGAAACCACACAGACGAAACCACACAGACGAAACCACACAGACGAAACCACACAGACGAAACCACACAGACGAAACCACACAGACGAAACCACACAGACGAAACCACACAGACGAAACCACACAGACGAAACCACACAGACGAAACCACACAGACGAAACCACACAGACGAAACCACACAGACGAAACCACACAGACGAAACCACACAGACGAAACCACACAGACGAAACCACACAGACGAAACCACACAGACGAAACCACACAGACGAAACCACACAGACGAAACCACACAGACGAAACCACACAGACGAAACCACACAGACGAAACCACACAGACGAAACCACACAGACGAAACCCACAGACGAAACCACACAGACGAAACCACACAGACGAAACCACACAGACGAAACCACACAGACGAAACCACACAGACGAAACCACACAGACGAAACCACACAGACGAAACCACACAGACGAAACCACACAGACGAAACCACACAGACGAAACCACGGAGACGAAACCACACAGACGAAACCACACAGACGAAACCACACAGACGAAACCACACAGACGAAACCACACAGACGAAACCACACAGACGAAACCACACAGACGAAACCACACAGACGAAACCACACAGACGAAACCACAGACGAAACCACACAGACGAAACCACACAGACGAAACCACACAGACGAAACCACACAGACGAAACCAAACAGACGAAACCAAACAGACGAAACCAAACAGACGAAACCAAACAGACGAAACCAAACAGACGAAACCAAACAGACGAAACCAAACAGACGAAACTAAACAGACGAAACCAAACAGACGAAAAGGTATAATGCCTGTGTAGACGTGAGTTTAGGCCTCGTTTCTGAGCTTTCGCTCTTACCGGGGCATCGTTCCGTGTTCTCGACGTCCACAGTAATTACTTTATCTGTTGTAAGTGTATCCACCTGTTAGTAATTCCCCCTCGATGGTAGCAGGGATCGTCAGAAGGACCTTTCGTCATTGAATGCAGGCCTACGTCCGGCGCCACGGGAAGGCCGGTGGTTCGATTTTATTGTCGCAACTCTCCTTGTTGCCGATACCGAATAGCCACACTAGGCGGCTTTGAAGTTATGTATACATATGAATTTCGATATATTCACATAACATTAGACAATCGCATAATATTATACTAAAGTGTATGTCTGATGCTCTGATGAAGTGTTATTGTGTATCTCGAACGTTTAAAATAGTTCATTTTATAAAGGGTATTGCCGAATAAGGCGGGGAAAGGAGCCCCAAACCAAATTCATCATCGCGATGCTCATATGAACGAGAATACTATTATAATTTGGCTAGTTTTTTTCTCTCCTGTCTTCGGCTGCGACTAAAGAAGCAGTTTCTAAATTTTTCACAGCTTCCTGGTTTCGTGGAGCGCGTCTTGCTGCGAGTTTTCGCAGCGCCAGTTCTAATGGAAGCAAATCTAAGATTTGAAGGCTTATTGTTGAGCTTGTCCTGTAATCGCCTGTGATAGCAAGTAGTGCGACGCACTGTTTTAGTACATTACTTATTCTTGTAAGCCACGTTGTGTGTGCCAACACTGCAGCTCCGTATCCTATGATTGTGAAACGCTATATACATTTTTAGCATTTGTCTCAGTTTCATTATTTGCTGACTCATGTCTCTAAGTTTGCAGAACAAATTAATAGCATTTTACACGATTTTCACAACACAGAAACGTGTTTTTGATCTACCCAGATTCCCAGGTATCTTGCAAAGATGGTTTCTGTAATGGTTCTTCCATCTATTTTCAAGCGAGGATGAAATCTTATGTAAAAAAGTGGGGGGTATTAATGTAATTTCTTATCAACTGACAGTTTTAATTTTACGGTTTTGCATCACTTAGATATTATGTGGAGAAGTTGAACTGATTATTCTTCCATATCCTCGTAGCTTTTCCCCGGAACAACGACTGCGAAATCATCCACCTAAGATATTGCCGTGTCACTACCCTCTGTTAAAATAGCAAGGAGTTCATCAATTAGAATATTCCATTAGGACGGACATTTTTAGAAAAGGAAAAAAACACTCTTCCGTATCAGGGGACTACAGAAAGTCTGTTTATATCCATTGAAATCTCAACATCGACCTTCCGCACCATTACGTAACTTTCTCTACATTACATGTATTACTCTATATACGTACGCATACGAGAACAAAAATTAACGATTTTGATATAATACCAGTCGCAGCTCGTGTTTATGTTGCAACACCCCTGGATAATCCCCGAAAAACTTATTATAAATATACATTTTCCTTTTAATTTCAATTTTTGCTTGTGATAGGTTTTGTGGATTGTTAACCGTCGTAGTGATCGACGTTTTCCCCTGCTGCTGTTCATTGTTACTCTGGGACTCAAATTATCTCACTTATGAGAACGTTCTTAATAAATTGAAATAAAATTTGTTGGTTTTAATAGAAAAAATTATAGATAAAATTACAACCTATGTGAGCGTACATTCCTTAATTATTACAAATCCATATTAGAAACGATACTAGGTTAATAACATTTTTTAAATTATATTGTTTCTTTAATAACAGTAACAGCATAACAATTCAAGGACGGACGTAGAGTAAATAACGCCCAAAGAACAGCACTTGTTACAAAGCGTTAGTACGTTATCTGATCACATAATTTGGAAGCCTAGTCACGTTTTTCTGTATGCTTCATTTTATTACATGCATGCATAGTCTCTCGTACAAAAACTCCTTTGACCATAGGAAATCAAAGCGGGAACCATGTGTACTGGAGGTGTGCATACCTGACGTGGTGTCTGCGCTTAAAATTATGTAAGTACTGTTGGAATACAGATTTTTATTTCACTTAATTTTCATCAATTAACAAGTGTTGCTTATTTTTAATGCGTACGAGTGTTCTGTATTTTGGAAAATACATTCCCGACATTCTGTAGAGCTGCAATTCCCATTTCAAGTATCAAAACTCCGGGACATTTTCCCCTCCGATCACGCCCCTAAATATGAAGTCATAATTTCTAATTTCTCGCATAAGTACGAATACAGAGTATACAGAGTATACAGAGAATACGTAGTATAGAGAGTCATGTAATGCTGCACCAAAACACTGCGAATTTTCTACAGAAAAACTCCTTGCCGGACCCTGATAACGAAAAAGTGGATAAATCCCGTTGCTGAATATAGAAAAAAATCCTGCAACGCTTGGTGAAGCCAGAATTCCTGTTTTATGGGTCCATGATAGCGAAAAATAAATTGACAGCAAAACGACCGTCCGGCTACCCGACCGCCCGAACTAACGCCTAACCCATGTATCGGATGTTTTCCAAATTGAAGAAACCTCTGTATAAAGTAACTCCCAATACAGTTTTTTGAAAACTCAAAATATTTCTGTGTAAATGAGCTTCAAATTTCGCGTTTACACTAGAGCTTAAACGATATTTTCTCAAAAAAGGCTCCAAATTCTAAGAAAATTTCCTTTTAGGACGAGCTTTTACCCTGCTACATGATTTTTAAGTAATATTTCGTTTCTACAATTACGAAACCGAAACTTCTTTAAAAATTCAAAAAAAGAATTACTGTGATAGACAGCAGCTGGCAAGAGTATGGAGGAAGACTGAAAAACTAGCTGAGACCTAAGAAATTAGAAAACTAACTAGTACAAGTGGCATTACTCCCATACCTTTATCATTCCGTAGCACCAATAGTTTCATTCTGTAGCGTCGTTTTGCTTTTAAAATTTTCGATACCCATAGCAAAAATTCTGAAATACCGTAATTGTTATTGGTCAAATTAAAATGAGTTATTCCAGCAATTTTAGGGAAAGTTATTTTAAAGCAATTTTAGGCAAAGCAAATGAACGAAGTTAACCACCGTATTAAGAAAAGATATAACGCTCAATTTCGAGAGTCACGCATTTTGTAACACCTTATTCAACCGTTTGTGTAAGCTGGTTCTCGAACTCGCATTGAAAAATGTTTAAATGCAGTTGGATATCAAAAGTCATTATAATTTGTATTATGTAAAAACTCGTTTTAATAATTTTCTTTATTTGATTGCACTGGCGTTATTCCAACATTCTAATTTAATTGTATTAGAAAAAGTTAGATTAATATTATGCAATAAAACTACCATAAATGCATCGGTAACACGAATTCATTTTCTGTACCTCGACATGTGATGCATTATATCATTTATATATGTCATTTTCAATAGAAATTATCAAAATATATCTTATTTAGCCTCGTTTTTATATTAAACAATTAAATTCTAAAAATTTCGTTTAATTTATAATCTTGACATTATATCATTTATATATGTCATTTTCAATAGAAATTATCAAAATATATCTTTTGCCTCTGTTTTGTGTACCTTCACTGCACACGCTTCATCTGTGTCTACCATTCGACCTATCCGGCCTGCTCACACCTCCGACCCCGCGCTTTAAGCCATTTCGCTGCACCTCCTGCTCATTATGCCCCGCCCTTTTCTTCCGCCTGCCCCTTCCCAAGGCCTTGAAGTGCAAGTACGAGATGCGGTGGCAATGCTCTTCCGCCCCGGGGCCACCCCGTTCAGCCTGGCTATCCCCAGCCCTGAGGGTGGAATAAACACATTCCGCTGCCTGCGGGCAACAATGGTGCATCAACCGTACAGACTATTTTCACCGAAAAAATCTTCAAATAATGTCCTATATTTTTTTCATCTTACGTATGCATCATGTTCAGTGAAGTCATTTTATTCAATGTTCAGTGAAATCTTCACATTTCTTAAAAAATACGTACCCCTTATTTTTTTAAACCGTTCCAATTTTCTTTATTAAATTTGGCAGAATAGAGTAACATGTTCATAAGTTATGCATTATTTGCATCATGTTCAGTGAAGTCATTTTATTTTTTAATTTCACTAATTTTTATTACGTTCTGTCCTGAAATCCTGAAAGTGTATCGGGCTTAAATTTTATGGCACATTTCAGACAATGTACAAGTCACAACGATTCATTTCACAATAGTAAAGAACGAGGCATTGTTGCATTCTCAACTTACCTGCGCACGGTCCAAGTTTAGGGGCATCTGTGTTGAGAACATCTCTTACCATACTTTACGAGAAATACAGAGTGCCTGAAAAAAAAAACCCTCATTATTTATCTAATTGTGTACATAATTGTGATTTGTAAAAGTCGGCGTGCATGTTCGTCACGCCTCTGATGATCGAATTCAGTGCATGGCAGTCCATGTAATGACTTTTCAGAAGGTGATGGCTCAGATGTTTTCTTAGTCCCGTGGATAAATGTCAAACAATAATTCATTACTACTGTCTGGCTCACTACATTTATTACTACTTACTGTACAACTGTCTCCATCATATCCTTTATTCATCACATCTTTGTATTGTACACTAAAGATTTCAATAATGTTAGATGTGTCAACGTTAATCGTTCATCCCACATTATAATAGAACCAGAATTCATTTGATTGGCGACGTATACACACAAACTCCGAGTTTCCAAAGGTTTGGACTTCCGTCTTTTCTACAGAACACAAGTGTTTCATGACTGACAAAGTGAAAAACAGAAAGCACAATGATTAATCCAAATGCAGTGGTACATTTGTAGTACATCTTTGAGATGAAGTACATACCTTAACATTTTAAACTAGTGCTACAGAATGGCACAGACATTCTCTGAGAAAAGTTTCCTAATTTCCTTGGTGTAGGTTGACTTAACTGTCTTGTCCCATCCTCTTGCCAGCTGTCATCTTTCCCAATGCGAAGTACATTTTTTAAACTTTTTCCAATTTTCGGTTTTCTAATAACAGAACAGAAACATTACTTTAAAAATATTAAAGAAGAGTAAAACCTCGTCATGAAAGACAATTTTCATTGAAATGTATATACGTACATGAGAAAATAAAAAATTTCCGAAGTACGGTCATGGTATGAACTAATTCTACTGGAACTTTTCTCCATTTACCTGCATCTGCTAGGTGAATAATACAAACAAAACTGTCAACATTAGCTTCATGTGCAAATGTTTTCTATTATTATTATTATTATTATTATTATTATTATTATTATTATTATTATTATTTATTATTAATTTTATTATTATTATTTTTATTATTATTATTATTATTATTATTATTAACATTTTGCAAAACGAGTTGCAGGTCATTGCCATGAATATTTTTTGGTACCAAGGTGTTGCATTTCATTATGCCTGTAAAAACCAAATACAAAACGTTCTGTGTGCAATTCATTATATGCTATATAACTAAATCTTAATATTAAATTCAGGTTGCTTATAAGAGAAAAATACCTTCCAATACTTACGGACCAGGACAAAATACTTTCCCTTGTTAACAGACTGGCAGAGTGTTCTGTTTGCAGCACAATTTTACAGAATGAGCATGAATATAAAGCAAATACATTCACGCTAAATTAACTGCATTTTTGTTTCATTTCTATTTTTTTGGGTTCAATTTATCTGCTGTACTAAATGCACGTACACACAAACATACGTTGTATGATCACGCGCGTGCGCACACACACACACAGCACACATACACACACATACACATACACACACACATACACATACATACATACACACACACACATACACACACATACACACACACATACACACATACACATACACACATACACACACACTTTGCCACACATACATACACACATACACATACATACACATACACACACATACACACACACATACACAACATACACATACACACACACACACACATACACACATACACATACACACATACACATACAACATACACACACACACACACACAACAACACACACACATACACACACACATACACACACATACACACACACAGAATTACGCTGGTTTGTCAGCGTTGTCAATACTGTATGGGTGTTGCTTTGATTAATCATTATCTGCATTGCCAAATACTTCTACTATATGTAATTATTCACTCAGTTTTACAGATGAAAAGGAATCGACCTGAAAATTGGAAACATGCTGAATTGGATTTAAGATGTGCGATGAACCATTCTTCAAACAAGTTTTAAATGCAGATTTATGCAATGGCAAGTGAAAATTTAAATATTAAACTCTGTACGGAATGTACTCAGATGATTCGAATACATCGGGGACAAACAACTTCGGTGGTGTCTGGCAAAACGTTGAGGAGTCATTTTAAAACTTATTTCTTAGCATTAACGCCGGCATTTTTAACTAGACACACTTAATACACTTATATAAATAAGAAAAAATAACCTCAGCATTAATTAACGGAAACAAACATTTACAAACTCATACGCGCAAATAACTTTTCATACCAATTCTCCAATGTGAAAAAATTGAAGTTGGAAGAAAAAATATTTAACTACTTACGTCATCTCTTCAAATCACTGAATTTAAATATTTAGTTACTTTACGCAATATAAAGACAGTTCTCTCTGATATCAATTTATACCTAAAAAAACATGGTTACGAAACAGTGGAATGAAAAATGGTTGACTACCTTCTCCAAACCTCACCTCCTAAGGAAAGCCGATATTGAACCCGCTCTCCCTAACCTCCAACTCTCTAGGTTTCAACAAGTCCAAATTACCAGACTACGTATTGGCCACTTTAATCTCTCCCATATTCACCTAATAAAAAAACTGACCCAACACCCCGTCGTAATGTGGAGTCCAAGTATCTATATCCCATATCATTCTAAAGTGCCCTGAAATAGCCCGTAGAAGACAGTCCTTAAACTTAAAAGGTGCTTTGTTTAATTCCTTGTCCTCCCCAAAAGAATGTATAAAAGTCTTAGAACTTTTAAAAATCTCAAAAATTGACACCTTAATATAAATCCATCCTTTACGTACATCTTACCCAGTACAACATTTCAGACGTGATATGAATCTCAAAGGGATTGTATTGTAAATAAATAAATAAATAAATAAATAAAATAAAGTGTGTATCCATCCCAATGATGTAAATAACCAAAAAATTTACATTATGTTTTCATATTTCATGTAATTTCATGTTCGTATTGAAAAAATGCCCACACAAACTGCTTATAAAATTATTGGACGTTTCGATGTAACCCGTTCCGAATTTATATTTTAAACATGGGCGCCAGGAAAGGTTACGTTAATATTATTAAAATTAATGCTTCAACCGTTATCTAAAAAAATTATTATCCCGCTAGCTGGTCGATGGGTTTCGTTAGAAATAATCGCTCTTACCTACTAATAGCCGATTATCCGAACTGGCATCTATACAGAGTGGCGAGGAATCTGAAAACAAATGTATTGTCTAGCTACTTATTAGCTGGAATTGGCCAAATTAAAATCGTTTGTTCTATTTTAAAAGAAACTTATGGTTTATTCTCCATGCCAGGCAAAAATATGACTTGAAAAATTTTGTTACAAATTAAGAATGTTCTTTTGGTCATGAGAAATTCCGAACCTTATCCTGCAGTACCGGTCTTCGCGCGCACTTTAACGAGGCGCCACGAGAACATTTTCTCTTCTTCTCGGTGAGGAGATTCCAAAGCAGAAGTGTCAGATTCTTCTCTCCTGCTCTTGCACAAATGTTGTCAGTTACTTATCTCATAACCTCAAATACTTGTAGTTCTAGTTTAGTTTCCTTCACAAAAGTTCTAGCTCTTTCTGATTACGACTGACGAGAATGGTAAGGATTCGACAAGAACTATTATTTACTCAGGGTATTCCAAGTCATATTGCGTACAAATTCATTCAAATTCTAATTTGCATGTCACCAAAAATATTCAGAGTTCCAACTTGTTTAATAGATCTTATAAATTCTATCAGTCTGAAATTATTAGCTCACACACGACAATTACAAGTTACACATTTTTACACAGCAAATTATTCGAAGTCCATCACGTTATTTCATCCCGAGAAAATTCTAATTTCCGTTCGTCGCACTCAGAATTTCTCATAGTCGATAACTATTCACTGTCAGAAAATTGACAAGTCCCAATCTCAAAAAATTAATCATCCCGACGACCAACAACCTACGACATATGTCAGAATGTGAAAATAATCTTACTATTCAGCCCTTCAGACTCGGCTATTTCCTTCCACTTTTTCTGAAATGTTGACACATCCGTCTTGAATAAACTGTCCTGTTCTCTGGCCAATCCCTAAATTGATTACATAATCAACTAGCTATGCCCTAGACTGTCATTGCTTTCTCAACCAATGCCTAAGCATTGAGAGGTATAAATTGTCTGAACGAAAAGGCCTCATTATTTATCGACTTGTGGCGCATCATTATATTTGTAAACGTCGCGAAAATTGTAAATCATTACACGTCTCTAGATAGCATTGAATTCGCTGCATGACAGTCCACGTAATGACTTTCGAGCTGCTGGTTGCAGATGCTTTCTTGTTCTCTAGAAATGGTGTCCTGAAAAAATACAGCGCAATCATTCGCCAGATTCTGCATTAGAGTCACATTTAAGACAATGATAGTTGTCTGCTTATTCGGCATCCACTTTCAAAGAACCAGACTACATCGAATTCGGACGTCGATATCCATGCTCTGGATTCCATGAGTTTTGCTTCGACTCGTTTTAACATGCAGAGATGAGTTGCAGACAGTTGCTATAGATAATTTTTGGTTCCAATGAATTGTATCTCGCAAGTATCTGTAAAAGCAAACAAAACATTCTCAATGTTTCGAAGTCAATATGATGCCATAGTGCAAATTCTGAATGTTAAATTTTTGCTTATAAGAAAACTAAAGCTTTCGGGAGCATACAATGAAATACTTTCTTTGATGGCAGCTGATCGACTGTTATATTTACAGCCAAATTTCACAGAATGAACCTGAAAATACAGAATTAATACTCTACTAACTTTTCCCTTAAATGTATGCCTTCTCCCTTAAATGCAGTTATGCAATGTTCTATTTATAAATTCTTAAGATCCATTAACCTGATGTACCTAATGTAGATATGCAAAAATAGATACATACACATACAATTACACTGATATGTCAGCGTTTTCCTTACCCTTGTGCGTGTGTTCTTCAGTTGCTTTAACCTGCATTGCCAAACTTGTATATGTAATAATTCCTCCGGTTTACATACAATTACACTGATATGTCAGCGTTTTCTTGAATCTACCTGAAAATTTCAAATATATTCTATGAATTCAATGTAAGATGTAACCATAGAATACCAATTTTCAAACATACATTGTTAAATGCTAAAGTATAAAATAGCACTTAAATGCCAAAATGCAAATATTAAACTAACACACTTTGTATTCAAGACGTTCAAACCCATCTAACAAACAACTTGAGGTTGTTGGCAGAACGTAGGAACGTAACATTTGGAAAAACCTTTTGCCTTCAGCAAATGCGCCTCCGTTTTGAGCCAGATATTTAACACTAGTATAGATTAACAAATATCCTCAACATTACTTAAACTTAGAAAACGCACGCGCAAACGATTTTTAATCGCAATGAGCCGATTCGTCACTCGTAAAAAATAGAAGCTGGAAGAAAGGTATTTTGCCTAATAACGTCCCTCTTCCAAATCATACTATTTTAAATGTTTAGTATTCTTTACCAATGTAAATAAAGAGACATTTGCAGATGCTTTGCGTTCTTAAGTAAAATATTCGACATAATGGCCATGGCAATGCAGATAAGTGCTTTCTTTGGCTTACATGCAGAATATTACAAAGATGTTCAGTATTACATTGTATTATTACATGTAGGTAATATTTCTCCAATTTCAATTAAGTTATTGATGAGTAACGAAGTTAACCGAACATGTGCAACTTGGGCAAGCAGTTTGAAGACTGTTGTCAAAGCATTCGTCATGCTGGGGGCAGAAGCTCAACTTAATATATTTACAACGCTACACAGTTTCATTTCATTTAAAAGGTGAAACACTTTCCCTAATTCAAATTAATCGCTCTGTTTTATATGTTACTAGAAACCTTACAACACAGAAATTAACAACTTAGACGTTCATTGCAGTTCATGATACTTTCAACACAAACAGCTAGATACAACAAACCCACACAATAGTAACGAAACAGCATAACGCAGGAATGATACAAGTAACCATTCATCGCACGTTAAGAATATATTGCAATGACAGCAAGTGCATTTTATCAATATTAATAGAAATTCTGAACACTATTGTAGACACATTGGTAAAACTTTTTAATGCAAACATGAAATAACATACCTAAAACCATTAAATTATACGTAAGTGGTTATCAACGGTGAAAAACCCTTATTTCAAAACCGGTGGTCATATACTTCATAAAGACCTTTATTAAAATACAGATGTAAATCGTGGCATGGTGATATCTTAATACGCTTTCACTTATTACCATTAGCCTATAATATACCACAACCTCAAAATATATCCTTGCGTCCTTTGAAGACTTCCCGGTCAAATGCTGGAAACCTCGAGAGTCAACCTGGGAATATAACATGAAACAAGAAGCTACTTCAGAAAACCAGTTCAAACCGAAGATGCAGTAGCAATGTGGGTGCATACAAAATACATAACATTTAATACATATTTAACCAGTTGTTTCTTACATGCCTTAAAATTAGTTTCAATCTAAATTAAAATAGACCGAAGCGAGATGTGGGCCAATCAAGGTAGAGGATTTTAGAGGATCGCAAAGGCCTCGCCCATGCTCGCCACACAGAATGTGAGCAAATATTGCTAGAATGGACAGCTGAAAACCGACACTGGTGCAGCAACTGGTTTAAGACTGACAGGGCTTCGAAATAAAAGTTGGATGTAATTCTTCCGTTACAATGACCGTAATATAGGCGATTCGCAAATCTTTCGAACAATATAGTTTTAATGAAGATAATTGCTCATTTCCTGGAATTTGTCTTTAAAGCAATTTTCACGCGTAGCAGAGTGGGTCCGTTGGACTATGGAAAATAAAAAAACGACTGAAAAGAGCAAGTTTCGTCATTGACATTTCGACTTCGACAAAATTATGAATTATAATCGATTGAAATGTAGCATAGAAGATAACGTTAAGTAGTATTCGCAATAAACAACATTTCCATACAATCACATTTTATTTTCTCGTGTACGTACGCATACACTTAGTAGTGTACATAGTGCACAGAACGTTTACTGTAATGCTGTGGAAAATCTATTTCGAATTTCAACGCAGGTTCGAGATCCCCTTACGTAGTCTTTTGTCCATTGCAGACATTAGGCAAATTATTCACAGAATTTTTTCCAAAATGAATATTCTTCCAGGCGATCTCGCCTGACTCTAGGAACTGCGTTTTGAAAACCTCCTTTAAATTTTGAGGGTACTTTACGAAGCTCAGGTCTTTTTCATTTCTCAAATGTGGCTCAAAGCGTTTTTATAAGTGTCATACGAGAAATTTAAGATATTTATTGGTCCGATCCTCACTGGTAACAATTTCAAAATGCAAAAGTTTGAAAGTTTTGGAGTGTCTTCCAACTTCAGTACTGAAAAATAGAGGTTATTTATTCAATTGAAATTTGTTCTTCATTATTAGTTCTTTCATTAACGTAATGTCTGCTTTTTGGAAAATTTTAGTCGTTAACGTGCAATTTGAGTGAAATATGTGCAGCATTAAAAAATATCGAAAAATATTAAAAAATATTTCTCAAAAACCGCTTATTTTTATGAATTCAAATATCTACTTATATAATGAGCCTAGAAAATACAGAAATCATAATCTTCACTTAAATTAAATCCCGTGTTCTATTTCTAAATTCTTAAGAATTAATTTACCTTGTGTACTTAAAGTATGTACATTGTACACAAAAGTAACCTACGTTGCATGACATTACATACATATACACAAACAACTGATTTGTTAGCGTTGTTCGAACTCTTGTGTGTGATATTCAGTTGCCAGTGTCTGCATTGCTAAATACTTGAGCAAACTATGTGATGATTCCCCTAAGGTACACATGGAAAAAATTTATTGACCTGATAATTTTAAATATATTTTGAATTGGATTTAAAATGTACAATTGTTCTTTCTTCAAACATTCCAGTTTCGAAAGCTAGTGTATATATTGATGCGCAAACGTAAATATTAAACAAAGCCAGTTTCTTTCCGCTAATTATTTTCAGGAGAGTCAAATACATCAAAAATTGTAAGCCGTTTTTGGCAAACGTATACAAGTCATCCGATTAAAAACATCCTGTATTTAATGAGTGAATACTGCATTTTAACTAGAGACTTATTTAGTGTACATATGTAAATATTTATGACTCAGTACTAATTAATCGAACGTGAAAATGCGCATGCGGAAATAATTTTCATATCGATGTGCCGATTGCGGCACTTCCGAGAAAATAGAAGCCGCAAAGAAAATACGAATATCCATTTGACTGTTCTCACCATAAACGATTTTATGACTAGTGTCCTTAAAACGATGTTGACTGACATACTTTTCAACTGCATTGCCTTTCGTAGAAACAAACCATCCAACAGTATCAGTACGTGATTTCAATTCCAATGCCAAATGGCATAGGTTTTCATTCACCTACATACGGAACATTACAAAAGTTTAAACATTCCATTGTATTGTTAATATGTAGATAATATTTCGCAATTTCAAATTAAATACTTCATGCATGTTATAGTGCCTAATAAACAGAAAACTTGTGCGACTTAAGGCAGCCAGCTTCTAGGCATTTCGATGCCAAGGGCATTCCATTGAACAAGCGCAGCATGACGTACTAACTGCTGCTCCCCACAAAAGCACCACACGTTTCTTTGCTTTCATTCAACACGAAATTTTATTTTTTCCTAACAGTAAAAAACTAAATCGATTTGTTTTAGATCTTACTAGAAACATTACAACAAAATACTTTTACGATGTAGAGCAGCTCATGATAAACTTTTGAACTTTACAGACGCGGTCAGGATCGACGAAACAATTATCTTAATTCAAGTATGCTAACCGTTCATCACGTATTGACTATTGAAATGACGTAGTACCATTTATCTAAATCAAAATTTTCAATACTGTTGTATACACACTGAAAACTTTTTAACTAAATAGTAGGTGGAGCAACAATACACTGTTTCACAAGATTTAACCAGTTATATTTTTTCATGGCTAAAATTTGTTTTTCCATACAGGCTGGAAACATTTCAATTCATGACGTAAACTGTATAGTCACTTCAGTATTCAGCATTAGAGCTTACTGCAAGGTATTAAGAGTTCAAATACGTAATTCAAACCTAATAACAATTCTTAGAACGCAGAGTACGCATCGCAGACACATGTTCAGCTTACAATTCAGAGATACAAATAGAGGATTCCGTATGGCAAAATATAGAAAACAGCCTTTGAAAAAATACAAAATTTATTTTCATTTTTGGTCTACAGTATATGGTACAAAAGTTCCTATAATCTTCTATAAGTATACCTTTTTGTAACCATTACGCAAAACAACGCTGGAACTGATACGCAGCGCCGCGAGAAGCCTGAGCCCAAATATTTTCTATGTTACGTTTCAATGTTACGACGTATTCTTCAACTCACGTTCACCATACGCCACATTAATCATGCTGACCTGAAGCTAGAGAGGAAGCAAAACCGGCGTTACTCTAACTGGCCTCATTCACCCTACCAAAAACAATTAAACAGATTCAACTAAACACTTCGAAATTTCCATGATACAGCCATGCGGCGTTCACCGTGCTGGAAAATTCGTGTTGCTGCTTGACTTCTGATATCGCATTTTTATCCCAAATGAGGATAATACAGTAGCAACATCAATGTTCTATAAATAAAAACGTGCATTTCTTGTTATAAGTTACTGGGCTATATCCGTCATTTCAATGCAGAATCAGCTCATGTAAATAAATTTAACTTTGTCAATTATCAGGAACTCTACTTTGAACCTATTGAAGAAAATTGCATCTTGTTTTGCCGAAATGTAGAAGAAACCTAAAATATGGGCGTAGAAAAGAAGTTAAGAAAAATAACACAAAGTAAGACGGTAGCAGTTGTCTAAAACTACACAGATTATCATTCGCTTCATTAATATTTTGAAATCTTATATAAAAATAAAAAACTTACCGACCAAGGAATTAAATTTATTTTGGGTTACGACTCGTGTGGATGGTAAACTGAGTACCTTGTCGCCTAAGGTCCTGAAGGCTTGAGACTAACATGGACCTAATGGAAAAAAGAGTTAATTTTATTATTTCAAGATTCATAAATAAAAATCAAGACATACACCTTGTACTATAAATTTATTTCACTAGTACCTACCGTTCCAGGACATACACCTGAAGATTCCGACCATCTGCAGTTTCGTTTTTTCAGGTCCTGTTTATTTATAGTCTTAATTTAAGTATAGCTTCTCTTAGATGTTCTATAATATGACTAATAATATTAAGGCGCGTCCTAGTTTGCCTCGGGCATAAGAACTTCAGCTTCCGCGATTAACCTCAAACTTCGTCTATGGAATTTATAATTTTCAACCTTTTATGTCTAAATACTCTCCTGCCTAATAATTTAAAATAAAAGAACATGAAGTGCACGGAGAAACAGCACATATCGCAGAAAAAAATACAATCGAGGAAACATCTTCAGTAATTTCTTCCAAAAAAGGTTGAAAGTAAATTCTTTATGACTCTCGCTCATCCATTACAAATTCTTCGTACTCAAACGAACATTTACCGCATGGTTATTCTCAGTTTCTTGGGACAGTTCTCGAATAAAGGTCACTGAAAAAATGTCCCTTCTGGTCACGATGTGAAGTTCAACCTTGGCGTATTTAAGTACGATTCACAGCCATTTACTACTTCGTTTCATTTTCGGATCCGCGATAGTTTGATTAGAGGAAGAGGCTTCTTCAGGGAGAATATTCACATTTTTAATTGAATCATTTTTAAATCTTAGCTTATTATCTTGGGTCGATATTGCGTAATATAAATAAACTAGAGGAATTGCGCACCTTGATTGTCTAGAGAAAATTTTTGTCTACTGTTTGCTTGTCTAGAGAAATAATTTTCAACGATTTGATGTGTATCATCGCAAATGCACTTCAAATGATTGCACACATCACGGACAGGAGAGTGCAAGAATATTCTGCTTCAGGAGTTTACCGGACAGGCAATATCTTCCCTCTCGCTGAAATTTTCACCGCAGCTGCAAAAGAACTAAAAGAAAAATTCCAATATTTTATATTATTTCAGATCAAAATCTGATTTTTTAACACCTGTAAAACAAATCACAAATATCATTCAGTTTCATTTGATCTATCCATTCCAGTTGAAATTAATTTCGCTAGAAATAAAAATCAAACGAAAGTCCTAATAGTTATTTTAAAAATAAGTATAGAGATCTCATTACACAATAGAATAGTTAAACTACACCATTACTCCATGTTCAATGATAAAATACATTACGATTCAAATATCGTCCTTTTTTATCTATACCAGACCATCCAATAAACAAAAAATTACAAGAGTAATTTATATTTCAATAATTTTCATGTAAATAACTGTAATTCATCTTACGAGGAAACGGACCTGAGATCGTAATGTACAATCTATGAACTACTATCACCTGTCGCTTGTGTTTTAAAATAAGTTATTTTCTAATATCGTTAAAGAAAACAATGTAATTTCATGCTCAAATAGTTCTTATTACAGAAACAGTTTCTAGTGGTCCCTGCGATTATTAGAACTCTGCTCTGGAGTTATTTTTAAGTTTGACTTAGACCCAATCAAAGTGGAAAAAGTTATGAATTTCAAATGTTTCTGAAACCCTGCCAAGAATTGAGAACTTTTATGCATTATGAAATGTTGCCGAACATTTTGCTATAAATTGTTCTTGACACAAAACACGAGAATACGAACTACTTAACGTGCCCACGTCTTTAAATAACTTTTCATTGACATTTCACTTCCAATGCAATCCACTTTCAATCAATATGGCACAGAAGAAACTAGGAGGCTGAAGCGATATGTCGATGCCGTCAAAATATGAAAGGTTGTGGATAATCGCACGAACTCACCTTCCGCTGGCTCATAGAAATGAGCAAACGTTGCTAAAATCGGCCGCTGAGCACGGAAGCGCTGGTGTAGCAACTGGTTATAAAAATACAAGAGCTTCTAATAACGAAAAAATTATTAAATTACACATCACTCGTTACATTGGCCGTAATATGAGCAATTTACATTTCAACCAAAAGTTTTAATAAAAAGTAATTTTTCATTACCAAATGACTTTTGAAAGGTTTAAAGAGTCGATCCTGTTGGACTCTGGGAAATATATGAGAGGATGGAAAGAGCGCGAATATCGTCTTTCGACTTCGATCAAGAGTATAAATTATAATGTAATTGGTTGGAAACGCAGACAATTAATAGGAGGTAATCCACAAAAGTAGTATTCTTAAAATAAACAATTGATCATTTTTAGACGTCAGATCACCTTCATTTGTAAGTAACGATGTGATTTATGTGAAAGTTATCATTCACCAAGGGATATCTAAACTAAAGAAATCTCCTTTACAAATTTACTTCTAGAAAGTAACAAAATCCTCATCTGTCCAAAACATTTCGATATTGAAAGTGTATCCATTGAGGAAACTCAAAAGAATTTCCTAGGATTATTTATGTTTGAATATTATTATTATTATTATTATTATTATTATTATTATTATTATTATTATTATTATTATTATTTACTAGTGATAACACTACTGCATTATTCGTATTACATTATATACAATTTTCTAAAATGTTATGTAAAGTGTCATCATATTTTCAATTGAATATATGAATGGCACAATTATTAACAAATTGTAACCTGATGTAATCTATGAGCAAGTGTAATCTCTGAACAATCTGTAAAGACTGAAATGTAACTTTCCTATCAATGTAACTCTTCAAACCTGTAACACTATGTAACATAGAACAAACAATCCTGTAAATTATGTGTAGCATATAATGTTATACCTGATACCTCCTAACATAAAGCTATCATATCACTTAAATTGCATTTTGCCAACAGCAGTACTTGTAACAAACTGGGCATCAAATGTTAAGTCGCAAGACTTATCAGGATCCTAAACTGATGGTAAATAAAGAAACCAATTCAATTCAATTCAATTGTTATTGTTATATATTTAGTTCTTCGGTAGATCATGTGATTGCTGCTGTATGAATGCAATTGAGTCAATTACATGAGATTTGTTATAAATTACCATGAAGAGAATAAATAGGTACTCTAACGTAACAAAGAATCAAACAATAGTTTTAAACAAAGAATAGTTTTACCTGGCAGCCTCCGTGAGTTGTGGTACCACATCCCCTGGGGTGAGGTCTTCCACAAGCCTAGGAGTCCTAAAAATAAGTCACAGAAACACCACTGACATGTTTCATATTCATACATGGAATCTGTAGCCTAAACAAAAATTAATGTTGTTGGTCATCCAGTGTCACATTCAAGCTCTTGTGTCCCCAAAGTTTGCAGAGTAAAATTTTTATTTTGTCATCTCACATCTGAAACATTGTGCACATATTTTACAAATGATTCAAAAGAATTTGTTCTATCAATTGTTCAAGTTGATTAAGTGATCTCAATAAGGGGTCACCAATGACAAATTAAAGTTTATGCTAAACAAAGCAAGAAGGTGGTCAGCCAATGCTTCCATGGCACAGGGTTACTCGGTCCCCAAGTCAGAAAAGCATGGTCATATAATCATACCAAAAAAGACGATTTTGGGAACGAAACGTGTGTTATATTTTATGTGTTCTTCAAGTGTGTTAAGATTTATACATTTATGCCACCTCACGCATTTTCTGGGCACAGCACCAGAGTCTTTCTACTTCATGAGCCATATGTGAACAGCAGATCAGCTCTACACCAGACTTTAAGGATGAGAATGGGCAAAGATTTGGGGAAGAAGAATTAAATCAATATGTGTCATAAAAAGTCTTTTAAATGATAATCTTCATTTAATTCACAATGAAAATTATTCCAAAAAGGATGTTTAAATTTTCTTAACTTTTATAATTTCAAATAATAAGAAATTAATATAATACAATTAATATATTTTAATATAGGAAAAGGGTCAACTTTTCTTGTATACTTCTTTTGCTATTGTAGAGTAAACGAAATGCCACATAATTTACTTGATAAAATTAATGTTTAATGAGTTATACAGCAGATCATACACAAACCTAAAACAGGCAGTAGAGATCTAAGAATCTTGCAATGACAAAACTAAACCATGGATGCTGCTGCTGATAATGATGATGATGAGGAGGAGGAGGAGGATCTTATTAAAGTGTAATAATTGGTAGGGGAACAAACTGTATTTACAATTATATCATACAAAATTTGGAATTCAGTACAAATATTTACAAGAAATAACCTTGATTTACTTCATCATACACAGAAAATGGAGTAGGCCTTAAATCTATTCCATCACCAGGAGATTCATTTGGTTATTTCTTTGCAATCTTAGGTTATCATATTTCTTCTGCCTTGGGGTTTATACTTAAAACTTTGGACTGCCATTTTCTTAATACAAACAATTTCAAAAAGTGAACCTGCATTGTTAAAGTCAATGAGACAAATTTGACCTCAGTTCCAATTTAATTTGACTTCTTTGTTTCATTAATAACACTCATTTTAATTAATTTATAGAAAAATATAATAAATGTAATATATACTGTGACATACCAAACTGTCACACAATATTTGATGTTATTAAATCTTCGTAAAAGTGTAAATGTTGAGGGCATAGGCATGCAGGCAGGGCGTTCCTAGCAACCAGGAAGCGGAAGTAAATAAACATAGCGCGGCAAGTAACGGACACAAGATTGTGATATAAGGGCATGCAGGATTGGTGGTAAACTAGTAATGGGGTATGACGTAGAAGGAAACTGGAGATTGTTTTGTAAAACAAGAGACAAGAATGTATAAAAGTTATCGAGGTTAAACTTTTTGAAATTTGGAGGAGGGCTTTAGACCGCGTACCGTGAAATCGTACTGCAGGGTCTTTTAAAAAATTAAAATCGGGTTTGGGGGGAATTTTTTGACAGGCAGGAAAGCCGGGCATCGTTTTTTTCGCCCTTTTTCCAACCCTTTATTTTCTCCACTTATCAAACTAGTGATGCTGAAACAACCAAACGGTCCCCATATCATCTGTAATAGTCTTTTGAACTATATATCTTGTTCACATTTTTCCGTCTTCCTTGAATACCTAAAAAGTTATTTGAAACTTTTCAAAATATAAATTTCCCGATTTGGAAATTTATTTAAAAAGAAAAAAATTTTTTGTGAATATCCCAATATTCCTTTCCCAAAACTCTTTTTTTACATAATTTTACTTCTAAGATCTTCCGTTATCATTCCACTACCAGAAAGAATGGGCCAAATTAACGAAGCTCTTTTATCCTGCGACTCGATTTTTGATCTCAAAAGGGCGTTTGTTTTTTTGATAAGACTTCACCTGATAAAATCTTTTTTCCCAAAGGGAAAAAAATTTTTAAAACTTTTTTCGTACTTTGGGAACAAAATTGAAAAATTGGTAAAATAGCGCGGGGCGAAATGCATCCTGAATCAACACTGTAACAAACATTAAAATATAATTTTAAAGAATCGTGACATGTCCCAGCTTATTTAAAGAAAGTTATATTGATATAAAATTATTCTGTTATATTTGTAAAAACTTAAAGGGTTGGAAAAAATAATTCCCGGCGCGTCATTTTGATACAAACTACGTAAATGATAATGTAAAGGATGTAGTGTGAATCATTGTATTTGACTATATATGTATTTTTTCAAAAATTGTAAAAAACAATACAATTTTAAACCCCCTTAGACAAGAACCCCCAACTAGAAGAGGAATATCCGTCTATGAGGAAAAATTTGTTTTGTTATACAGTTATTAATTCGGCAACTTTTACATTTTACTTTGAGATATTTTTTTCCCTAAACATCGTCCCGTTTTTTAGTAACATTTAATGGTAGCAATTCTATTTATAACTTTTAAACATACAACTAGAAAAAACGGGTTTTTACCAGTTCCTGTAAACCCCCTATTAGGGAATGTGAATCAGAATAAAAGTATTAAAATCGGCGATCCATTAGGTGCCGAAATAGGGATCAACATTGATGTTGATTTTTTTTCAAAAAAATTTTTAAAAAGAACATGAACATATTTTTTAAAAAAATGAAACATTTAAAAAACCAATTTTTATTTCATGGTGTTTTCCTTTTTTTTGTGAATTTTGGAAGATTAATTTGCAATTTTTTATTAAAAAGAATTTAAAATTTTTAAATTTTTGTTCACCAAATTTTCCAAAATTTTTTTCCTTTTTGGTTTCAAAAAGCGCTTTTAAAATTTAAATCCCCTTTCCCGTGAATATTTTTTCGGCCCCAAAAAAGACTTTCCTTTTTTTTTGGCCTTTCCCCAATGTTTCCTTTTCCCCCAAACGGAAAAATAACCTTTTTGTAAGGTTTTTTCCCCCTTCCTTTTCCCCGAGGTTTTTTTCCTGAGGCCCGGGGAAGGGTTTTCCCTTTTTTCGCTGTTTTTTCTTTTATTTAAAAATTTTTTTTTCTAAAATTTTTTTAAAAAATTAAAAATTTTTCGGCCACTTTTAGGTCAATTATTTTCCGCCAGAATTTATGAATTTTTTTCCCTGAAAATTATTTTCTCTTTAGATTTTTTTGTACAGTATCAGAATTTGTTATTGTAATTCATAAGTATTTAATTTTGCCTGCCATGTATATCACTTCTCCGTTGATGTTCAATTCCTTTTTACCATTGACATAAATGTTGTTTTCTTTAAATGTAAGTTCATAGAATATTTAAATTTTATATTTAATATATTTAGCTATCCTTTTTACATAATTCAAATTAAGTACAAATAAAACATCTGCATAATTTTGATGACCAAAAATTTTTTCGTTTTTTTTCGGGAAAAGGGTAAAGTGGACATTCACGTTTTGAATGTTTCCCCATTTCGCGCTCCTTTCTTCAAGCCCGCGCCGCCAGGACGCGCTCAAGTGTAGTCACCCTTCTGGGCTGGAAAGGGGCCACCTCTGGCACCTGCTGTTCTGATAGCGGGCTTTTTTGACCTCCGCAGACATCTCGGCCCCGTTCTTCGGGGGCTGCGTGCTAAATAGGGCAATTCGATATGCCCAAAAACGTAAAGGGAAAAGGGCGGGGAACAGTTTTAATGGGCGAGAACTTTGTCCCAAAGACAAAATGGAAATTTTATTAAGAATTAGTGGAATCATTCGCATTTCCTTAATTATTAGCAACCGTATATATAAACCAAATTATAAATTAAACAATTAATAACAATTATGAAAGTATATTTGATTAATACAAATTTTGTAAGATATTATTAACTAAAGTAACTTATTTTGTCAAGATGTTGGATGGTGTTATTGTTTTTATTGAAAATACGGTATAACGTTTATTGACGTCCATACCGGTAAAGAAGTCAATAGAGGATTTACTAGTATAAAACAATAAAGATTTTTTGAAAAATGTATGAAAAATACCGATTTTTTTTACCGGTATTAAAACCCTTTCGGTCACTGTTCACTAGAGAATCAAAAAAAAACAAGCGATCCTTTTATCTTCTCTTTCATTTGTATTTACAGATTTCAGTATTTCTTTTAATATCTTTACATGTTTAAATATATCTCCAAAATAATGCTCAAAAACTCAATAATAGAGTTTTAAATAAAAAATACATATTTCAAATACAAGTATTTAAATATTGCTAAACCCCTCTCTATAAACTAGTATGTGGATCAGCAATGTACGAATCTCTTTTCCTAGCTTGAGCGTAGTACTAATACATATCCACGAGTAAGTCCGGAAAATTTGTAGAATGAAATTAAAATATGGGCATAAATATATAAGGAAAACGCTAAATAAACGAATATGCAAAGTCAGATTTTCCTGCAGTATGTAACATCAAATTTCATTAGAAATAATTTAGTACAATTACACTGTGTAAGTATCCATACAATACAATTTCAAATAAAAGCTAGCGATGATACATCACACACTTTCTGGCATTATTTCTAAATTGAAATTTTCGAAAATTGATAGAGTTCAACGAAAATTGTAATTCTTTTAAGTGTCCCTTCTATCCGTGGAAAAAAATTGTTGTGATTTTTGAGATTTTTTAAAATATATACATCAATTTCATTCTTAAATTACTCTAAAACTACGCGGTTTTGCAATAAACTTACATGACCTTGAAACTGAAAATACGGCGGGTGGCGAAAAAGAGACCACCATCATATTTTTTATCGTCTTTAAACAAAAATTGGAGCTCTTTTTGAGAAAAAGGTACAATTGTTTTAATTGCCTATACTTCGCCCCAAATTGCACGAAAACTACTCAAATGTTTCAAAAATTAAACTTGATCTTATTTTCAGATCTGTCAGAACAGATTTAAGTAAGGAAAAAAATATATCATCAATATTATAGTTGAAGGAAGACGCCCCCAAAAATTGCACGTTAGCCATTTTCTAAAAATAAGTGATGTCAACAAACACCATAAATCACATTTCTCTTGCGTTCTGTACGTAACACGAGAACAAAATTTTATCAAATAATTTGGTGACGGTTTGAGAAGATTTTGAAAATGATTTTGAGGCTTAATGTAAAGTACCCTCAAAATATCTGTTTGAAACTCTCAAAGGATCGAGTTCTTTCAGGTAGATTCGGGAAGATCAATTTTGGAGAAAATTGGCAGAGCGGTTTGGGCGTTAGCGTTGACCATAAACGGACAGACATGTTTTGGCGTCAATCGATTTTTAGGTATCAGGGACACATGTATTTTTTCGCTAGACTACGGGTTAGAAGAAGTAATGTAATATTTAGCAAGAGGATATTACTTTACCAGGGCCCGACAATAAGAGTTTTCCGGTACCCGATTACATAATTTGTCAGAAAGTAGTTTTAAAATTAACAACAAAGAAAACAACTTTAAAATTTAGCTTCCGCGATTTTACTTGGGAAAACAGATTCATCAGGTGAAGTCTATCAAGGAGACAAACGCCACTATTTAGCAAGAGTTCGTACGTAATCTCGGCTCATACTTTCTGGTAGAGGAATGATAACGGAAGATCTTAGAAGTAAAATGTATGTAAAATAAGATGTTATGGCATAAAATATTGGTGATATCTACACAATTAATTCCATTTTCTTTTTGAAGTCAGTTTCCAAATCGGAATCGATATTTTGTGTACCGCCTCAAATAACTTTTTGCTGGTATTCGAAGGAAGACGGAAATATGTGAACAAGATATATAGTTTTATATGACTATTACAGATGATACGAGACCGTTTGGTTGTGTTACAGCATCACTAGTTTGATAAGTGGAGAAAAATACATTGAGATTGAAAAGAACGAAACCATAAACCGACTGCCCGGCTTGCCTGCCTGAGAGCACGACCTCCTCCCGTGCCGCAGGCCGCCGGGTTTGGCCGTTCGGCCGCGTCGAGGGAGCCACCAAACGGGTCGGGTGACACAACTGCGTGAAGCGGGAAGGGGGGGTCAGGTATTTTTTCCGAAATTTCACTTTACGCCGCTTCTATTTATCCGATTTGCATGATTTACACGGCATTGGATTCAGAAAGCACGTCGTCATCGCGCTATAAGCCCACATTTTTTAATTTCTTCCTGGAACTATAAGAACACGTTTTCAAATTTTGTTTGGAAATCTTTTTTGAAAAATCGGCATCGTAGCGTAAATTCTATTTTAAAAAGAAGTCCATTGCTGTTTACAGATCGAAAATCGGACAATTTGTTCAGACGTTATCGGTCTAGTAAATTTTGCTTATTTTGGTGCTGCCACGTGGTGGCGACAACTGCAACTAGTGTCGGGACATTTAGCCTTAATGAAACATGAAGGTCAGTAGTAGCTGTTGCGGTCAGACGAAAGTATTTTATTATCTTTGTTGCATTCGCAGATTTATCAGAACAGTTGAGCATCGCCCCTCTTTTAGCACTGGGGCTCTTTTATCAAGCTGTGCACGCCCTGTAAGAACCTATTTTACTAGTGTTTGTATAAAAAAATGAATTTTTGTAAAAATAAAATAAAAAAATAGCAAGTCAACCAGTAGATAGTAAATGCGAAATATGCAGTTCCGGTCAGAGTAAAACAGTTCTACTAAAAGACAATATAATTTTATGTGTCATTTTTACCATTGATACCAAAACATTTAGTCGTAATATTTTTAGTTTCTGACGCGATAAATATTAGCCACTACAAAATATTATTTCTCCCTGAGGATTGAAACACGTTGATGTACTTTATGAGTAACATTTCTTGTTTTGGGCTCTCCTTGCAGTACAAACTCCTGTCCGGAGGCAAATACATTCCATTAAACCTTCGCAAGCAGAAAAATATTTCAGGGTCGCGTCTGAATTTCAATTTGAATGCGCAGTTAGCGGAGGAGAAGAAGAAGAAGAAGAACGCCAAACCCCGTGATTCTTCTTCTACACAACTCATCGCAGCGACGTCAACACTCCTCGGTAAACAGGCCGTGAAAGAAGCCTCCGGACTTCGCCTTCTCTCAAGAAGGAGGCAGCTGCATAAAGCGCAGAAGCACGCGGCTCAGCTAAGAGGTAGCGAGACCTGTCCGCTTCACTTTTGCACGTCTTCCTCTACCTTTCTCGGCACTTTACTTTAAAATCCATTCACCGGGTTGATGGGCGATGTCCAAGCTTATAAAGATTAACTCCTATGAGTCTTTGAGTGACCTTTAGCGAGCCGGCGAAGGCTTCCTTTAGAAATTTAGAAATTTTGTTTTTCATTGGCTTCGTAAACATGCCTCCTCATAAAAATTCAAGAGACATGCGTTAATAAAATTTCTAATGTTCGTTTGTTATTGGAAATCATCTAGTGAATTCGTAGATATTCTCATTATCTGAAGAATATTCGAAAACTGAAAACTCTGTAGTACCTTTCAATTCAAGTCCTATTCTTTTAAAATGCATAATTTAAAACGATATTTCAAAATTTTCCTTCATTTAATAAACCATTCAAGAACATAATGCGTCCATTCTACTATTTAACTAAAATGTAATATTTCTTTACAACTAATGACTTCAATTTCTTTTCATTTTAACAGACTTACTTCGTAGCTATTGTCTTCACTTGTCATTATTATTTCATTCGTTATATTGCTGATCCACTGGAAGATTTGGCCCTTAAATAACAAACGGCTTTTTCTGAAGTAATGTATTTGATTTCTGATATCTGCTTCAATTTCAAGTGCCTTAAACTAATTTATTAATTTTATTGTTATTTTTATTATTACTATTGTTATTGAAAGAATCCTTCAGCTTCTGTACTACTTATCGACATTCAGGTTCCTACCTAATGCTCTAGAATCTCACAAGTACTTGCACAGGATGTGAGCGTTGTCAGGCAATGCGATCTTTTTCAATTGAAAGACTTGGAGCAGTAACAAGATAAGCGACACCAGATAAATCAATCCTCTCTCTATTCGTAAATTTTAAAATGTCGATTTTGGCCGAAGTATGTCTCATCTTTTTACTGATTTAAGCCCTTTGTAAATGTAAACAAGACATATAAAAACATGATAAGCTACACGTTCGCCAATATCAGAATATGAACATTTGCACATTGCGGGAAGTTCTCTGTGACGGGCATAGATTATCTTCTTACTGCTACAATCCCTTAAATTGGTATTGTAGATCCGCATCAAAACATCAGACAGTTTTTAACTGTGTTAACTGCATTCACGTCACACACAGTTTTTAACTGTTTTGACGTAAAATAAATAAATATAAAAATAAGAATACGAAGATCTTTCCTCAACTCTAGCTTTTGATCCATGAGCGCAAATTACTATTAGGCAGCCGTGGCCCTCTATATAGTCTTTCTGCCGCTATATTGTGATCTCCCGTTTTGATTCGCGGTCAAATCGGGTCTCATTTGCCACAACAAATGAGCCTCACACAACGTTGCAACCCTCACACAACTCGCGCTTAAACAACTTGCAAACCGGGAGAGGTGCATCAACTGATGTCACTGCAGTGCCTCTGACCGGGAGGTCCTAGGTTCGAGTCCTGACGGCGGTAGGATTTTCTACACTAGCTCTTCAGCTAGGTCGAATTCAGTCGTTGTCTGGAGGAGAATTCTAGCGGCCGGTTACTCTGATAGGTAGTTTTCCGTGGTTTCTCCGATCAACACCAGGCGAATGCCGGAGCAGTACCCTACCAAACGGACCACGGACCGCGCGCGATCGGTCCTTCCTCTTCCTTGTCCTATCCTCTCCCCTTACACACACACTTACACTAACAAGCACTACACTACCACATATTCCAGTAGACCGCTCGGGAGCTTAGAGCTTGTCCCGAATGGAGCGTTGCCCCGCTTGTGGGAGAGTCCTGGTGAGGGGGAAACCCGACTAGCCGACAGTAGGTCGGCGCCGGATCTCGCCATGCCGCGGGGGAAGATCACCGCCATCTCCCGAGAAAAACATTCACTACATTCACGGGACTAATGACCAAAGCAGTTGACGCGCCCGGAAACATGAAAAAATCAATGAATCAATCAAAAGCAACTTGCAAATTTGAGTCACCCGCGCGGGAAAGTTTAGGAGTTTCGAGAGAATGACTGAAGATTTCGCTTGAATCGCGTGAAGAAGCAATGGAGCTTTGGAAACGTTTTCCGCTTAACTGTTCCGCTTCCGACAGCTGACGACAACGACGACGACGACGATGATCAACGGGTTTTGAAGTATTCATTAACGTTGTTGTATCATGGTTCTCAAAGTAACACACCGAAAAAGTACTCCACAACTCCAAGAAAGAAGTAAATTGCCTTTTAAAAATAAAACACTAATATTTGTAATTACTTGGAATTATATGGACTTAAAGAAACGCACATATTTCGATTTCAATAGGCAAGTTAAGAGGATGTTAAAAGAAGTGTTCTGAAATAATCATGTTTCTCATTTTTTTCAGTTTCTTACTTATATCTTTGGTGTTAATTATGGGTTAGAAAGAAACTCATGTGAATTCTTATAGAAGAATCTGAAGTACGAATGTGAACCAACGAGAAATTAGTAGCACGTCGCCTCGCCACGATAGTTGCGTTGTATTGGCATCAAGACTCCGTCAAAGTAAGACTTTGCTCACTCGAACAATATTTAAAAGTTTTAGTGAAGAAGTTATTAGTAGAAAAAGAAGGAAAAATACTTTGGAACTGGAGATAATTTATAGACGCGAGGCTGTTTCAAGATTATGCCATCCAGCCGTTGAATATTTCCGTTAGGAATTAAGGGATGCTATGTTCAGAGTAGCAGTAGGACTAGTGTAAAGCTAGGGAAATTTTTGAGAAGTTATTGTACTCATTGATGTATTTGTATCAATCTCTCGTTAAACTTCAAGTCTCAGCACTTACTACTAAAGATCTGAATACACCTGTGAATTAATTATAATTACAAAATGTACTAAATGCAGCACTGTTAAAACTGAGGTAGTTCTTTCTCACCGAAACGAACGAGAGAGAATCTGCACGCTTCCGTGACAGCATGGGACCGCGAGCGGAATGGCGTATTTCTAACCTCAAACATTAAAGACGCAGTGACGCGTCGCTACGTGAGTCCCAATTTCACGAGGCCCCGACCTTCGGCTTGCGCCATTATCATAAAACGTCATTTAAACTGTTCAACGCATAATTTCAAACGCGTTTTATTCCAAAGTAGGTTTTCGCCAAACACTTTTAACATGGAATTTGACGCTTCGGTTCGCATGTCAATGTTTGTGTTGAGGCTACGGCCTTCTGGCAACGGGATAAATATAAAATATCCTTGACCACGTGCGACGCATTTTATTCCCAAATAATTTTTAATGGATTTTAACATGACATTCTCATTTGAACTACAAAACAGTGATCTCGTTCCCAACACTCGTTCTTCGGTTTCGTTCACCGAACTCGCAATCTCGAAGACGAGCCGTTACTTACTATGGGATAAGACCCCAAAAATATATTGCATTTTTGTAATTGATGCGAACCATATCTACTGATTTTCTCTTTGCCTTATAAACAGTAGTATTAATAAACATTGTACATATGGAATAGCTATAAATAATTAATAGTTAGGTAGGTAAATGATAAGTAGTGGAGGATTTGAAAACGTTTTTGAGTGATTCAGAATAGGCGTGAATGGACTTTTGTTTCTTTGTGATTTTATTTGCGGTCCCAGAAGTATTGTGTATTATTTTTCACATTGTGAAAATGGAAAGGATAAATGTTATGGTTAAAGATATTAATCAGTGTAACATTCTTGCAAGAGATTACAATATTATTATTGGTTGGTATTTCTGAGTTTCGTAATAGCAAGACCCTTGGTCTACATTATGTACGCTTGGATCCCTTGTCAATATATGATAGGTTTCAAGTAAAAGAAAAAGATTGTTCACTTATTTCTCAAACCCATATTGTTTATCTCTTCACTTGCCGTATTCAAGTTCCAGTTACAGTTAAAAGAATCTGTTCTCTTATTTCTCAAACCCATATTGTTTATCTCTTCACTTGCCGTATTCAAGTTCAAGTAAAAGTAAACCTTCCCTTTTTCTCACTTCCGTATTCAAGTTCAGTAAAAGTAAAAGAAACTGTTCTCTTATTTCTCAAACCCATATTGCTTCTGTCTTCACTCGCCGGATCTATTGAAAGGTTTCAAACAAGAGGGAAAAATATTATTTTATTTCTCAAACCATTACTTCTCAGGACAAGATTCCGACCTTAGTGGCAAAGGGTGTTCGAGTCCTGTGTGCGCTCCGATATCTTTGCGTGTGCGCGACAGAAGAGTGTCTCCCGCGACGTCACCCAGACAGAGCGGATTTGCAGTGAGGGATTGAGATTGAGTAGAGATTGATCATTGTGTTTCTCCTCGCGTCAACTACTGTGCTATTCGTCTCGTAAATGGATTGCATATTTTTATCATGGGAGGTGGCGGTGATCTTTCCCCCGCTGGATGGCGAGAACCGGCGCCGACCCGCACATCGTCTAGCAGAGTGTCCCCCAAGCAGGTACCCATCACCTCCCATCTACAACCCATCAGCGGGGCGTCACTACTGTAGGGTATGCAAATGCTAGGTAAGGGGGATTTGATTTGATTGATTTGATTTTTTCGTGTTTCCGGGCGCGTCAACTGCTTCGGTCATTAGTCCCGTTAGTGGAGTGCATGTTCTTTCTCGGGAGATGGCGGTGATTTTCCCCTCGCTGGATGGCGAGATCCGGCGCCGACCTATCGTCGGCTAGTGGGGTTTCCCCCTAACCAGGACTCTCACACCAGCGGGGCACCGCCCCAGCCGGAACAAGCTCTAAACTCCCGACCTGTCTCCTGGAATATGTGGTAGTGTAATGCATGTTAGTGTAAGTGTGTGTGTAAGGGGAGAGGATAGGACAAGGGAGAGGAGGGACAGATCGCGCGCGGTCCGTGGCCCGTTTGGTAGGGTACTGCTCCGGCATTCGCCTGATGTTGATCGGAAAAAACACGGAAAACTACCGATCAGAGCAGCCGGTCACTAGAATTCTCCTCCAGAGAGCGACTGAATTCGATCTAGCTGAAAAACTAGTGTCGAAAATCCTGCCGCCGTAGTAAGGTTGAGGATAGGGCAAGGAAGAGGAAGGAAAAATCGCTTACAATTCGTGGCCCGTTCGTTTGGATACTGCGCCGGCATTTTTGCCTGGTGTTGATCGTAGCAGCCAATCCTCCAGGCAACGAATGAATTCGAGCTAGCTTTCAATTGTTAGTGATTCCGGGCGTCAACTGCTAAGGTCATTCGTCCCGAAAGTGTAGTGCGTGTTTTTGCTCGGGAGACGGCGTTGGTCTTCCTCCACTGGATAATCAGATTCAGCGCCGATCTACCGTTGGTTAACGGGGTTTCCCAAACCTTGTATCTCTCACCAGCGGGGCACCGCCCCCAGCGGGGATAAGTTCTAAGTCCCCGATCGGTCTCTCGACATATTTGGTAGTGTAGTGCATGTTAGTGTAAGTGTGTGTGTAAATGGTGAGGATAGGACTAGGAAGAGGAAGGAAAGATCGCACGTGGTCCGTGACCCATTTGGCAGGGTACTGCTCCGGCATTCGCCTGGTGTTGGTCGAAGAAACCACGGAAAACTACCGACTAGAGCAGTCGGCAGAATTCTCCTTCAGCAGAATTCTCCTTCAAACAGCGACTGAATTCGACCTAGCTTGAAAGCTAGTGTCCAAAATCCTGCCACCATCGGAACTCGAAACTAGGACCTCTCAGTCAGACGCGTTGCAGTGACATGAGTTGATGCACTGAGCCACCGATCCCGATCCTAGCTTTCGAAAATCCTACTATCGACTGGACTAGAACCACAGGTCAGGAGCATTGCAGTGACATGTCACTGCATGTGGTAATGAAAGAAAGCGGGGGCATACAACTCACAAACTTGCTTTGTAGGAGGTATGAAGGTTACGTAATGGATATCACGATAATTCCTAATTTTTTCAACCTTCTTCGATCCCCTTTCGATCTTCTCTGATATCTGCTGGTAGGTTCACGTCACTATTCACAGCTGCTTGAACTCTAGTATGTTATAATCGAACCGATAGTCTTCCTTAGTTATTGAAATTCCACTATATGTTTATATTGATGCTGTCCTTAGTCGGCTCGTGCTTCCATTGCCAAGTTTCCTGCTTGCCATACTGCCTGTGCAGACTCCAGTGTAGCACGATGGTCACTCAGAATGGAATTCTTCGAAATCAATGTGTGAAACATTACTTGAAGATATTGACTATAATTACTTTCTATTGTTTCGACCGTCTGCATTTGCATTCGTCGATAGTGTAATTTATCTAGGTTTGAATGACGTTTATCCTTTGGTTGCTCTTTCTTAATGGAACCATCCCGCAACCAACCTAAAGTAAGAGTCCACTTTCCCTTCGATGTCCCTTATGGTTCTGGCTGTGGGGTAATTTGCTGTACCAACTTACTCAGCGTCCCTCATGATCCTCCTCTCCATTGAAGCAGGCGCTTTTTAGCTAGAGGATACTCTTCTTACGAACTTCAAACATTGGCATTATTCAATGTACTCTGGCATTGGTTATTTCTCCATTTAATTGTAAATTATTATTATTATTATTATTATATAATAATATGAAAAATTCGATATGCCAAGGATTAACAAATCATTTAAAAGTTAGATTAGGAATGTGTCTATAATATAGTAAAATAGTTTCTGAATTCTCCCAGAAAACTAAACTTTATTTCTCTGGGAAAATTCACAAGCATTGGGGAAATGTTAGGGAGTCGTATTTCATAGTATTATTCGAACCACAAGTGAAACAATATATAGTTCAGACTCTCGTGTTGCTTTGTGGCACTAATGTAAGTTGAACAGAAAATACATCACACTTATTCTGTACCAAATGTAGGTTTAGAATATCAAATGTAATTGGTGACGGACATTAATGTTTAATGCGCAAAAGGTATTATTTTGCAATCGTTATTAGATACAATCATGTGGGAGTGAACGTACATTAATGTGATAGTTCTTGCACTCCCACACCTGAGGACATACAGTTGCTCCAGCTACCTGCGCGAGAATTCCTTCTATGCGTTCAAAGGTGTGGTGCTTTCCAAACTTACCAATTCTTGATACCGAATTTCTACAGTAAATTTTAAAATACTCCTTTAGCAAGCATTTAAATCATGTAATATCAACAGTGTATGTTGAAATAGGATTTCTTTGCAACTAAACGAATTACAATGAAATTTTAATAATTTTCAACGCCATCATTGCCCATTCTTGTATTTTTCATTAACACTCGATTACTATAACACAGCACAATCTCCAGCAACTTTAAACTTTCGTAAGCTTTTAACATGGATTCACGGTCAAGCACGCCCAGTTTCTTCTGAATCAGATAATAAAAGATCTGAATACATAAGGAGATGGGATGAGCATGCCGAGGTTAGCGTTTGCGAAGCATATCAGATGAATTCATCACATGGCGGTGCACGACCCAGTTTCCATTTGGACGCGCGACGGTCATAACTCTCGCGGACGTACTCTCGCGACACGAGAGCCGGCGGCGGCGGCGACGGCGGAGGCGGCGGCGGAGGCGGAGGCGGCAGAGCACGAAGGCACGCGCTTGCGACAGCCACCGCCGCCGCCGCCGCCGCCGCCGCCGCCGCCGCCGCCGCCGCCGCCACCGCCGCTACCGCCGCCGCCACCGCCACCGCCGCTTCCGTCCAGCGTCCCCAACGCCACTGCAATCCTCAGAATGCAGCCAACCGGAACTATGAGATACTTGAACGCAGGCATGAATACGAGATCGCGAATAGTATGCAAAGTTTGCAGCGATGAACTTCTCCATTGCGAAAACCACCAAGTACGCGAGTAAGATTGACAAATGTTCCTTTTTATCGATTTCTCCCACTTTACCGCAAGCTGTATTTTTTCGCAATTCCTGTTAAGTGTGTGACTACTGAATTCAGTTGAACAACTCGGTTAAAAGCGTACTGATGAAATATGTTTTTGATTGTGAACTCTTCGTTAATGGTTTTATTGTAGAATCTGTGCTGAAAGCATCGACGATTGTTTGGACCTCTTAAATCTAAACAAATTTGGTGTTTAATTGTGCCTCTTAAATCTAAACTAATCGACGTGGTTTGATATTGATATTTGTTGGTGCTCTTATTAGTATCCTTTGTGTCCAAATCATCAATTTAAAATACATTATTATTCTTTCTATTACAATTCGTGGTTCGGAATTGATCGCGTGGATGGATTTATTCCGTGCAATGGATAAGTTGATTTCCTCTTATTGTCATTCGAGACTCGTCCTGGACGTGACACCCAAATGAAGCGAGTCATCTCATTAAGATTTAGTATATCTTAGTTGACGTTCAAACAATACTCTCTCTTTTTATCTGAATAGTTCGAACATAATAAAAAGATAATAAACTTTCCGAATAAAAAAATAATAAACTTTTGCTTATCGAATATTTGTAACAGACAAATAATTAAAAGATGTTATCTCTGACAAGCTATGACAGTCAAAACGATGATGACTTGAGTAATTATTCCAATCGTTCATTGACAATCAAAAAGTTATTTGTAACCATCGACGGTGGCATTAGTAATAGAAACTCTCCATCACGTTTGATCTCAATTCAACACCATTAAGAATTAGTTACCCTCGGTCAGTCACAACGTGACACCAACGCTAAAAACCACTCCCAGCCTCATTGTGCCTTTCATTATCATTCAACGTCAAAGGAAGGTGAGATCATCACTCTTCTTATGGTTTAAGGTGCACTTTAATTTTATTCATTTTTAAGTGTGTGGACGCTTGATACACCAACTGCTTTGCATTTACCTTGTGCTTCTACTATAAAGTTTAACAACCTAAGCTCGGGACAGGCATGTCAGTTGAGGTACAGTGACAACGACTATTAATCACCACCGCCACACCCAAGTCACTGCTTGCGCTCATAATCGTCATGACAACCTTAAAGAGTGACAACTACTCCTGCAGCTGTAACTTCAGTCACGAGATATAATAAAACGTCTGTTGTCATATCACATCACTCGTCAAAAACCCTCCAACGTATTGTGTTTCCATGCAGCCCTTGATACCACTGTAGGTTCACAAATCTCCCTCTAGTTCACATAAAATGAAATATTAAAAAAACCTATGAAAGTGTACAAAAATTAATTCAAGCGTTTAATTGTATATGAGTCAGGCTTAGAAACCTGTGAAATTGAATACATTGAAAATATCTTAATATGAATATTTCTCGTTTGAAAACTGAATTTTAAATTGTTAAATGTTACACTGATACTCTCTAGTATTCTTATTGCAAAGAAGTCAGCAACACAATGTGCTATGTTGTAAAGAATCTAATTGGTTATGCTAAGTTTTGTTTCTATTCTCATTTTCAAATCTATGTACTTCACAACTCTATCAAATCAACCATTATTCATGTCCTTTGCAAAAGCAATCATTGTGAGAATAGATCTGGAAATAACTGCCCTCTAGGAACGTTCAAACTCAAAGCAAGTAATTGCAGTGGTATAATTTATTTTATCATAACAAACTGTAATATTACTACCGGCTTACCACCCTAAAGCAAGTGTGAGAATATATCATGTTTTTATTAGACTCTCACGGATGTTTGCATCATCATCTTGTTCCATAAATTCAGAAGTATAGGTAAACTCCATCATGGAGCAAGGGAATTTACTTGAACTGCTAATTCTTTCAAACAAGCACATTCGCCGATCTCTTGTTACAAAGCGAAATTAAAAACGATGACTGCTGTGTTCGCGAAATTCAATAACTTCATTTTTCGCGCGAATGCGGCAGCTTTAAGATCTCCTAAACTAGGATTTGACCTTTGAAAATGAATTCACAAACAACGGGGTCCCTAGCCTAGATTCTCTCAGTGGTACAACTTGAATACCGCCGTCTCAGCCGCCGCAACTTCATCTCGTGCCCGGAAAGGATCGCGCCGTGCCCGCCCCTCCCACGCCGTAAAGCAAGTCGCCGCCGCCATCGCCGCTTCCACCTCCGGCCGCTTTCCACGCCATTTCTGCCACTACCCCAATATCACCTCCACATAGCCCCCAGCACATAGCCGTTTCCTACTACCATCTCCATATTATCATAACTAACATCCATCGCCGATACCACCTCACCAACATGATACAACGTGTACTAATTTACTCGCAAGAAGGCCACTACCAACCCCAAATCACCTCCACCAGACTGCTTCCGCCAAACCGTCTCCACTAGACAGCCTCCGGCACACACCGGCTTAAGCAGCTCAGGGATGCTCAATTGATGTCACTGCAGTGCCTCTGACCGGGATGTCCTAGGGTTCCAGTCCAGACGGTGGAAGAATTTTTCACACTAGCAACTTAACTTCGTCGAATCCCGGCGCTGTCTGGAGGAGAATTCTAGCGACCGGCTGCTCTGATCGATAGTTGTGTGTGGTTTCTTCGATCAACATCAGGCGAATGCCGGAGTAGTACCCTAACAAACGGGTCACGACCGTGCGCGATCGTACCTTCCTCTTCCTTGCACTATCCTAAACCAATACTTGCACACACTTGCACTTACATGCACTTCACTATTACACACGTCGGGAGATCAGACCTGAGCTTACAGCTTGTCCCGGCTGGGGTGGCTGATGGCAGATTCTTCGTTGGGGGAAATCCCACTAGCCGACGTGTAGGTCGGCGGATCTCGCCAGCCAGCAGAGAATGATCACCGCCACCTCCCAAGGAAAAACCACGCACTACGCTCACGGGAGTAATGACCTCAGTAGCTGGCGCGCCCGAAATCACCAATGAATCCCCGCACCATCACCTCCTCCTCCTCGAAACCAACGTTTCTACAACTAAAATCGTACCATGGCGCCTGTAAATACCATCAAAGAAGAACTAAATCATCACTGCAGCGCCTCTGCCCGGAGGTCCTAGGTTCGAGTCTTGACGGATCAGTACCCTAACAAACGGGCCATGGACCGCGCGCGATCTGTCCTATCCTCTCCCCTTACACACACACACTAACAATCACTACACTACCACCTATTCCTGTCGGGAGCTTAGAGCTTGTCTCGGCTGGGGCGGTGCCCTGCTGGTGGGAGAGGCCTGGTTAGGGGGACACCCCACTAGCCGACGGTAGGTCGGCGCCGGATGCACTACACTAATGGGACTAATGACCAAAGCAGTTGACGCGCTCGGATACACGAAAAAATCAGTCAATTAATAAATCAATAAACCCTCACCACTATTACCACCACGGAGCCACATCACCACTTCCACCACCACCTCTTACATGCCGCTGCCGCCACTTTCATCTCCACCGCGACCGCTACTTTTCCGCCGCCATCGCCGCGCGCCTCGCCACCGCAGCCGCCACCGTATCTGGCGCGGTGCGAACCTCTCTCCCTCACACACACACGCGCGCGCGCGGCGGGCGGGCGGCGCGTTTGGAGGCTTCTCTTTTGGCGAGGGCGGGGGCGGCGTTCGCGCGCCTGCCTAAAGCGACGCCTGCCCGGCCCGGCCCGGACCGCTGCGCGAGACGCCAGCGGGAGAACCGGCGACACGCGTGCTCTCCGGGCCGCGTGTTCCTGCGGCCGCGCCTACCCTTTGATGGACGCGCCGCGCGCGCTTAGAAAGTTCCAGGCCGCACGCGGCTTAACGCTGACCCGCTGCGAGGTCGACGCTGCCAGGCAGTCACGGGGAAGTCTATCTAGGCACCTTGTCAGGAGACTTATGGTCAACTCTCTAGACGAGTTTGGACGTGCGCACGTCGATAGGATCTGCGCCTGGACGGAATTCTTTTTCGTATATGTGTATCCTGTTTATGAGTAATACATTTGTTTCGGATTTCCCCCGTATTTTATTGATATGATTTGATTTTTTCGTGTTTCCGGGCGCGTCAACCGCTTTGGTCATTAGTCTCCTTAGTGTAGTGCATGTTTTTTCGAGGGAAATGGCGATGATCTTCCCCCGCTGGATGGCGAGATCCAGCGCCGACCTACCGTCGGCTAGTGGGGTTTCCCCCTAACCAGGACTCTCCCACCAGCGGCGCACCGCCCCAGCCGGGACAAGCTCTAAGCTCCCGACCGGTTTCCCGGAATATGTGGTAGTAGAGTGCATGTTAGTGTAAGTGTGTGTGTGTAAGGGGAGAGGATAGGACAAGGAAGAGGCAGGACAGATCGCGCGCGGTCCGTGGCCCGTTTTGTAGGGAACTGCTCCGGCATTCGCCTGGCGTTGATCGGAGAAACCACGGAAAACTACCGATCAGATCTGCCGGCCGCTAGAACTCTCCTCCAGACAGCGACTGAACTCGACCTAGCTGAAAAGCTAGTGTCGAAAATCCTGCTGCCGTCAGGACTCGAACCTAGGACCTCCCGGTCAGAGGCGCTGCAGTGACATCAGTTGATGCACCGCTCCCGGTCCGTACCTTATACACGTAGTAAGACATGCATAAACAGTATAGAAGAAGTAGAATCAGAGCATCAACATCCGAGTGTGGCTTTATAGATTGATACTGGTATCAAGCTTCTTTGCTAGTGTGAGAACCATGTGTAGTTGTCTTAATGACATTTCAAAGAACTAAGGAGAATGCAATGGTTTCTGTAAATTATATTTTATATGTCCGGCGTATATTTTTTTAAATAAAAAGAGAAATTTTGAAATATTTCTCCTCGCCTGGCTGGAAATAAATGCGAGGTGACTCCTGCTGTCTGACCCTCGAGACCCTGAGATGACCCTGGTTGCCTTGAAACAAAAACACTCCATAAAATCATAAAGCGAGGCCACACCGGTACTCGGCAAGAATGTACGACCATATGTGCTACCACTTCCTCCCATGACGTGTTGACAAATGCAAACTATTTCTTTTTTGCATTCTTATTGCCTGTGCAAAAGCAAGTGGCACGTCTTAAAAATTGCTCTTTCGCAGAAGAGCGGTTTTTGTCTTGAGCGTTAACTATTCATTCAGCGGCCACAGACTTGAGTGATTTACTCTATTAGCTGTCATCTGAAATCTACCGACGACATTTTCCTGGTAAAATGTACTATATTTTAAACATATTTAATTCCTTAAGTAAACAATTAAATTTTTGAGATGTCACTTTTCTTATTCCTGATACATATAGCTGATAATGAATCTTCCTGCACATACCTTCAAATAAGGTTTGCCAAATGATATTCTCGACGGAATGTGAATAGACATAATCTTTACTAGTTAGTTTACTGTCAACGAAGGTATAAAATTCCAGTTCTCTGGGTGTTTTTTTCTAGAATTATTTAAACGAGCGGATCCGATACGAGATAATTGGGGTGGAGGGTACATAAAATTATTAAAAGTTTCAACTATACTTAGAATTTATCCCATTTGTTTTCTAATAAATGTTTGTAATAAATAAATGTCCAGGCAACGGTCGTGTTACTTCCGCTAGTTATAAAAGCAGCAATGAGTATTTTTTATACATTTAGTAACAAGAAAAATCCGCCCCATGTCATCTGTATTCTATTTTCCAATGCACGCACAATTAGACTGCGTGCAAACTACGCAAACTACCTCGACCTTGTGAGAGGTGTCTGTAATATAGGTGGATATTCAGAAATTTGAAAATTCAAAAATAATGTAACAGTTTCGATACTGACTGAAAAATGTAAATATTTATGTTATTCCGCTTATTCTCGTACTGCACGTACCGACTGAGTTTAGTGCGTCATTGCTTACGACACAGCTACAGCATACAACAGCAAGGCTTCAACGAAGAAATCGCCCGTCATTACATATTTTCCATTCACATTTTTTGTTAGGAACAGCAATTTTTTATATTCCTGGACTGAAAAAATTATTTGTTCTGTATTTGTATATAATCGTCTCCTTTATTATTTTAGTAGTATAATACCTTTTGCGGCTTTCACACGCAACTAATCTTTATAAATGAGGTCTCTAAAGAAAGAGAATTTTACGGAGACGTGACGAATTGCACGTTGACTTCAAGAATGTGAAGGATTGTTTTTGAAAAAAGGTACCTAAATATTAATCCCAGATGCAATCCTAAACTTTTGAGAAAATTAAACTTTTGCAAAACTAAATCCAAAACTAAACTTTTGAGACCAAAAGCCTGAATAGAACGTTTCTCACACCGTAATCTATAGGATGAGCTATTTTGGGGCATTCTATTAAATTTTTCCTGTTTCGGCGTTTATCAATACTACCATGCCACCTTTATTTTAGCCCCTGGTGCTGGTGACCATCTTTGTGACGTCTCACTTAGAAGACTTAGATTCCTCCTTTTAATATTTACGCTTTCTATGTATATTACGTGTTTTGGGCAGACTGACGAGCTTTATTTGCATCATCATTTATATTCTACGTCAAAGAGAAGAAAAGAACAATATTAGCAAAGAATGGATGATTGAGTCCAGGTAAGAGAGTGTCCTGTTAGGTTTGATTTGTGTTTTACGTGTGCCAGTATTTCCATCATCAACAGAGATTCGTTCAAATTTTCAAGTCAGCCAGCACAGACATGATATTGCATTGAAAAAGTTGGTAAATAATACTTTCCCTAGAGTAATTAGTAATTTTCAACAAGTTAATTTGCATGCATATCTTGGACAAGTTGAAGCATTTGCAAGTAAACTAGGAGGACTATTCTCGTAGTACATTCAGTGCTGTAAATTCTATTTTGAGCAGGTTAGAAAAAGATCTAGACGAAATGTGTAAGCAAATTAAATTTATTATTAAACAGATCAATTTATTAATAACTGAACAACAGTGTTACAGATGCAGTGCTGATTTGTCCGCTTACTGTAGTATTTTTTTCTATTACCCCTCGTGCACTAAATTTTTTGAGCAAATCGGGATATGCTGTCTCTCTACCGCCACAAATAGTAAGAGCAAGCAGATGCGAATATTTTGAAGTGTGCTAAGAGGAATTCAAAATATTACAGGAATCAGATTGCATAGTGTCATTACTGTTATATGGAATTTATATCAAATCTTTCTTAGACAACAGCAGTGGGAATATAGTTGGCACAGCATACGATAGTCCAGATGCTGCTACTTCACTTATGTTTTTTTTTATATTATATTATATTATATTATATTATATTATATTATATTATATTATATTATATTATATTATATTATATTATATTATATTATATTATATTATATTATATTATATTATATTATATTATATCATCTCCTATTTTATTTCAGTAGTACTAGTGAGTTTTGCACTCACACTCACACGCAACCAATTTTTATAAATGACGTCTCTTAAGAGAGAGAACTTCACGGAGACGTGACAAATTGCTCTTTGACTTCAAAATATGAAGGATTTGTTGACAAAAAATCTAAATATTCACGTCAAATGCAATCCACTTTAGTTAAATCCAATTTAGTTAAATAACTTTAATAAAGCGTTCTAGGGTCTTAAAATGTGGAATTTTGAGCTAGTGACCTCAACAATGTTCCTCGCGTCGTAATGTATAGGACGTGAGCCTCTTGGACATTTTATTAGATTATGCTGATCCGGCGCTTCTCGACACTAGCTCACGTGTTCAGAGACGTGCATAATCTCCAACTGCATGTGAAATTAAACTAATTACTTGATTTCCTATGGCAATTAAATTGCAGAGATGAACCTTCTCAGTTCGTTAATAAAGTTAAACAATAGATAGATTTATTAAAGTTCGCTTTGAGCTAATGCTCGGTGGCAAACATTATTACAATTAGATATACAATTACAAAACTATTACGAATATTTACAAATATAATTACAATTAGAATTAGATATTAATATCCTAGTTATAATTAATTTTGAGTTACCTATATGTTGACTTATAGCTTTTCTGACACTTCACTCCACTTCACTTCACTTCACTTCACTTCACTTCATTTCACTGCGCTGCACTACACTACACTGCACTGCACTCCCCTTCCGTGCCCCCACCACACTACACTTCACTTCACTTCACTGAATAAGAGACATGACTATATTATTAATAATACTAACGATTATAATAATGTAACTAATAATAATAATAACGATAATGATAAAAGTCCCAGTATTATTAATGATGACCTACATAGAATTAAGTATATTTTTAAATTTCACTACATTAGAAGGAAGAGTCTCTAGTCCTTTTGCAGGTAGTTTGTTCCAATCTACTATACTACTATAATATTTCAAAGAGTAGGATTGTACTTGCCCGATCCTGTATTTTTGCTTGGACGACTTTACGTAGCATTCTTAAAAGTACAGAGCTTTTCAAATAGTTTTGTGACAGTCAAGGAATGGGAAAAGCTAACAGTCAAGCAAGGTTGCCTAATTACATCAAATGTTTTAAGGAACTGTTGTGAATTCTTAAAATAAAATCTGTCAATAACTGAATAATCCTTTATTCAAAATTTGTTTGTAACATCATTTTTTTGTTTGTTATTTTTATTTGATATTCTATAAATACATTGAAAGTTACCTTTATATATTTTTAAACAAATATTTCGTTAATAACTTACCCTCTTAATATGAAAATGCAAAGATAGAGAAATGGGTGTAGTTTAACATATGAGAGTTCTCGCACGGGTACACTATTAAATGTTATTGCAGTATTCGTAAAGATTGTTTTTGGTGAAATATTTAATTTATTTCAGTGCTATATGTTAATATTTCATTTGTTCTTCTTGAGTGTCCACTTTTTTGTTACCAAGGCCCGGAAATAAAGAGTTTTTCTGTCAAAAATTTGTCGCAGGAAAAATGAGGAATATAATCATTCTTCAAAATTACTTATTTTAGAGAATTTTAGGCAAAAAATATTAACATAGGCATCAATCGCCCTTTTGGACATTTTATCCAGTATCAGATGATTTTAGTAGATCCATTTTCTATGACTCGTAAACATTTGCAATTATTTTCCACAGTCTCCTAAAGGAACTATTTACGCTTTTGTCCTAAGATCCGAGGTCTAGAAATAACTAAGCTCTCCAGCAACAACCTCGGAGCTCAAGAACATCTCTTTAGGTGATAAAAGCACATTTACTGTCTGGAATCATTTCCAGGATCCAAGGAATCCAGGAAAACTGAACACAAAACGAGATGTACAAGTAGATAGAGGTTACTGATCCATAATCTAAAGTACAAAAGTTATTTCAGATATATTTAATCAATTAGATAATATACAATGAAAAATACTAATTACATTTCCTTAAAAAATTTCAGTTTTCCAGTATAATCTCTAATTGCACAATAAAGTCATGCTGTATCAAAGATACTACTTGGCATTTAAACTAGGAATTGATTTTGACTAATCTCTTGCATCTCTTTTCGTAACTTTGAGTACAGTCCTTGCATTAATTTAAAATAAATAGATGTAGATTTTTATACACGTTTAAACATCCATGGTGTTTTCTTACTGATTCCGTAAGCTGTATAACGACAGTAGGATATATTTGTATATTGTAAGTACATTGTACATATTCCTCCTTTGATAGCCAACACTGCGAGGAATGAAAATTCCAGGGAAATTGATTATTTGATGATTATTCTTTATTTTGCAGTGTGAAATTTCCTGGAAACATAACATTTTGACATGCATTTTTGTTTTATGAATAACAATTTATTACACATACGCATAGTCTAAAAGTTTGAAACAGTTCTCACTCATATTGTTATGGTCAGTTTGTCATTCTTCTCAAGCTCTCAACCCATGGCAGGTATTCACTACTCATTCCAGACATTTTATTCACTCAATTGATTTATGTGTAATGCAGTTGCGTTCTACTTCGTAGTACATTTCATCCATCGTAGTGCTCAGAGGCAGAATCTCGACATAGACATTACCTTCTATCCTATTGGGTATATTGACCTTAACCTCCTTTATGATTGTACGTAACTCTCACTTTTGCTGTGCTTTTACTTTACATCGTGCAAAGCTGGAGCCTTTCAAAGCATTTCTTACGTCATCCACATCCTCATTTCACTTTAGTTTTCCAGATTCACGTTTTGAGGAAATAAATGACGACATTTTAGCCACAGAATGTGATACACCCAACCACAGATGTGTTTTCTTCTGAGATGTATGCTCCAACACTTCAGAATTTATCGGCATGAACAAGTTGGTAAAAATGACACACAAATAAATTACTTCTTTAATTTGTAAATAGGGTCTATTTCATCTTAATATCAATGAAGAAAATTATATTAATTATTATTTAAGAGTTAATCCAAATATTTATTATATTCTTCTCATTCTATACAAGTATGGTCTGGCTTCAGAAACTAGTGATCAATGACTTGTCTTCACAATGAACATCCAAAGTTGAACTGCGTTTTTTCTATTATATTTTTCTCATTCTGCGTTTTTTTTATTATATTCTTCCCGTTCTATACAAGTATGGTCTGGCTTCAGAAACTAGTGATCAATGACTTGTCTTCACAATGAACATCCAAAGTTGAACTGCGTTTTTTCTATTATATTTTTCTCATTCTGCGTTTTTTTTATTATATTCTTCCCATTCTGTACAAGTATGGTCTGGCTTCAGAAACTAGTGATCAATGACTTGTCTTCACAATGAACATCCAAAGTTGAACTGCGTTTTTTCTATTATATTCTTTTCATTCGCGTTTTTTTTATTATATTCTTCCCATTCTGTACAAGTATGGTCTGGCTTCAGAAACTAGTGATCAATGACTTGTCTTCACAATGAACATCCAAAGTTGAACTGCGTGGGTTTTAACCGGAAAATTTTGGGTTTCTCATCTTTTGTACTTTCAATTTTCACGAAGAATCTCCACAATAACAATGATATAGCAAAACAACCTCTGCGCTGCGATCGATTGCATCGGTTTTGCTCTTAACTGGAAAGAGGATTCACAAACAGAATGTGATTACATGTACGTCTGTGAATAATCACTTACCCGGAATTTTCCCTTTTATATATATATATATATATATATATATATATATATATATATATATTACTATATATATAGTAATAGTGATATATATAGTATATATAATATATATATATATATATATATATATATATATATATATATATATATTAGGTAGCACAATGTGCGCATCTCTAATTTCTCAAGCAAATGTCACTTACTTGATTTTCGCTCTCAGTTCTTCACTGAAGGTGGTGGTTACATTTTGATATATGAAATTCGAAAATAAGTTGAATATAAAATTGTCGTTATAGCAGAGCGTCTAACACCTATTTCTGACAAAGCGAAGTAAACTTAGGAGTTTTTCACGATACTAGACTCCATGGAGTATCCACCAGGCACTTCAGTCTGATTCGTTGTATTCTAAGAAAACTGTCTTACCTAGATTATTCAAAATTGTTTTCAGTACTTAACGTTGTCAGTAAATATTCATTACTTAGACTTACAAAATAAAATGTCAGATTTCAAAAAAGTTAATAATTAAACCAAAACTATTGCGAATTGCAAAATTCTTCACTTAAAAAGGAAACGTTGACTTTTCGTTTATTTTGTGCCTCATGAACATCGGAGGTCTTCAGCGACATCATGATTTTATAATATTGAAGTTCGTTTTAATGTGATGTTTCAATGTTTTGATACATTATATTGGAGTATTGTACCGGTGCGAGAATTCTCGCATGTTAAACCCCACTCTATTCCCCATTTTTCCATTTGCATGTTAAGTCCGCAATATAACTTTTCGTTCAAGACCTTCTTATCCTCCGTCACCAATTCTAAATTGTGGGAATTCTGACTTGGTGTTGTTGACGTTCTTATAAGAAGAAATAAAAGAGGTCATCTTCGTCAATGTACCAGCTTTATTAAGATAGCCGGCTTCTAATGTTTCCTTGTCCAACCTTGTCCAAACCAATTCTAAATGTCTCCTTGTAATTTATAATAATAAAATACGCCCTTGTTAATATTGTTATTTAACGTTATTACCGAACAGAGAGATACACCCGTGTAGTTCAATCACGTAAAATATTGAGTAATTAGTTTAACTTTACATACAGTTGCAGATTCTACAGGCTCCGAACAAGTGGGGTAGAATCGGGAAGCTTCGAACCAGTAAAAACGTAATAGAACGTTCAATAAGATCTCCTCCTGTAGATTACGATGTGAGAAGCGTTTCTTTGAAGACTTCGGACTCAAAATGTTAATTTTGAAGATCCTAAAATGTTTCATTTAGAAGTTATTTAACGATATAGATTCAAAACTACGACCGAGGGTTGCTTTTGACATGAATATTTAAATGGGTTTATAAAACAAATCCTTCATATTTTTAAAGTCTAAGTGCAATTCGTCACATCTCCGTGCAATTCTCCTTCTTTAGAGACCTCATTTATAAAGATCGGTTGCGTGTAAGAGCCGCAAAAGGTATGTATACTAGTGAAATAATAAAGGAGGCGATTACCTATATTGCTTTACAGTTCATTACAATAGTCCTTCGCATTGTAAATGAGCGACAATTACAACAGTTCATCGAAATAAATTTCAGTAGCAACGTCGATCAAATAAAGTAATCATGTATTTCATTGAAACTTAGCAATTCCATTTAAAATATCATCTCGTCTGTCGCGTGTAGCAACCCGGGCAGGAGCCTTGGCGAAGAGCGTGAAGCAACGGGGGCCATTCGACCCCAAAGGCAGAGGGCTGCTCCAGGAAAGGGGCGCGCAGGGGCCGCGGTGGCCACTCGCCGCACAAGGCCTCCTCGGGGAAAGCTGACTCAGCCTCCCCGCCCAATCGGGAGAATCGGGAGCGACCCGCGCCCGCCCGCCCCGCACTCTCACCTCCACCCTCCGTGCCCTCCCCACACCTCCCACCCCGGCCCCACCCTCACCCCACCATCCCACCTCCATCCTCCGTGTCCTCTCCTCCCCGCCCCACCCATTCCATATCATATCACCACCACCCTTCGCCCATCCCGCCTCTCCACACCCACCCACCCCACCACTCCATGACCTCTCCGCCCCACGCATCCCAACACCATCTCACAACCCCTCCTTGCTCACTCCCCCCCCGACCATTCCACCAGCCCCTCCGTGCCCTGGCCGTCTCGCGCCACGCCACCGAGCGTCCAGCGTTCTCCGTGCGCCTTGCGACACCTTCCCTAAAGAGGTGAACCGTCAACGTCGCCTCTATTTTTGCTCCCCACCATCGCGACACTTGCATCGCGCCGCTGGAACTGGTTTTTGCCTACGGTGCCCTATTTCGTGCCTCTCCGTCTTCTGTCATGTAGATGACCTAATTGGACACACCTCGTCCCAAATGAAGACAAGACGGGAAAGGGCGAGTGAAGGGGATTTTTTTTCTAACTTGTCTAGCGGTCGCTATGAAAGGTGATTCAATCTTTGTCTCTCTGATGTAGTTCAATTTCTTACGAAAGCTTTTCACGAGCCTAAATGACGGTAGAATTCTATAAGAGATGTCGTAAATGTCCCAGTTTTGCAATGGGCCTGAAGCACGATGCTACTGCCCTATCGATTATGTCGTTCTCGAACTGAAACCATCAAAATCATGCGATGATTTTGTTGAGATATTAAAACTTTCTATTAATTAATTTTATGATGCACTTTTAATAATAATTATTTCAAAATTTTATTTTTTATTAAAATTTTATTTTTTATTTAAATGTTTGGATAGTCGAAATTCACAAATTCTGTATTCCCCAAAATTACAATTTTCTAGTAAATATTTGTAGCATGTAATAAATAGGACTTACACACTGAAAATATTTTAATTGGATATTCTAAATAAATGAAATAATACATTCTGCACTAATTCTCCAAAGTTTTGGACCAGATAGCTCAGTGCAACTGATGTCACTGCAGTGCCTCTAACCGGGAGGTCCTAGGTTTGAGTCCTGACGGCGTCAGGATTTTCGACCCTAGCTTGTCAGCTAGATCCAATTCAGTCGCTGTCTGGACGAAATTTCTAGCTGTCGGCTACTCTGATCGATAGTTTTGTAGTTTTCCGTGGTTTCTCCGATCAACACCAGGCGAATGCCGGAGCAATACCCTACCAAACGGGCCACGGACCTCGCGCGATCTTTCCTTCCTCATCCTTGTCGTATCCTCTCCCCTTAAACACACACACACACACACACTAACATGCACTACACTACCACATATTCCGGGAGACCGGTCAGGAGCTTAGAGCTTGTCCCAGCTGGGGCGGTACCCCGCTGGTGAGAGAGTCCTGGTTAGGGGGAAACCCTACTAGCCGACTGGTCGGGGTCGGATCTCGCCATCCAGCGGGAGAAGGTCACCACCATAACAATAAATTAATTACATATCTATCAACAAGACTAATATAATTGATATTTATACCTAATTTTTCCTTTTTTTAACAAAAAAGGAAACATTATCACTTGTAAGACCTAAAGGAACAGTTTTGGGGACCCCCGCATATGCGATTTTCCGAATCTTTCGTACACAATAGAGGTATCTGACGTGTCACTCCAAGCTAGATTTGGCGAGGTGAATTTTCCGGTCTCCTTCCTGGGTTTCTTCTGGCGGATTTATGAGCAGTGCGGAAAAACGCGTTGGCAGATAAGAGCTTCGCAACCGTCCAGTACCGACGTTCTTTGGAAGAAGACATCGACTGAGATGGCTTAGCGCAATAAGTGTTACCTCTGCAGTGTCTCTTGAGAGGTTGTAGGGTTCGAGTCTCGAGCATGGGGGATTTTCAGTTCTAGCTATATGTCTAGGTAGAATTCAACAACTGTTTGGATGAGACTTCTCGCATCCGACTGCTCTGCTCGGTCGTTTCCCGTAGTTTCTCCGACCAAAATCAAGAGAATGCCGAGGCAATACCATAACAAACTGGCCTTACAGCACATGCGATCTTTTCTTTCTCGTCCTTGTTCGCTTGTCTTCTCTAACACACACACTTACACGCTAAACACTACCTTAGAGATCGGGAGAGAATTTGGGAGCTTAAAACGTATCCCGGTTGGGTCTGAACCCCATGGCTGAGATACTTGGAGGCTGACGTCGACCTGTAGGTTGGCTCAGAGTCTCACGTTCCAAAACGAGAGAAACACCACCAGCTCTTTGCTGAGTAACATACATTACACTCACGGAACTCATGCCCCGGTAAAACGAAAAAGTGACTAATTCCATATCATTTGAAAGAAACAGAGGTTGCTGACCTGTAGCTCCAAATTAGACCAGACGAGGCAAATTTCCGCCTTAGTGGATTTCCTCAGACGGATTGCGGAAAAGCGCGCTGACAGATGCGATCTCCGGAACTCGCCCGGCTGCGGCGCCAACCTGTCGCTCGGAAGGAGACCTCGCGTGCCGGAGAGTTACGGCATTTCGGCAGCCCTGGCGGGCCGGGCGGGCGGGCCGCAGCAGAGGCCGCGCTCTTGACCCCGCGCCGGCGACCTCGGAGTTACGGCATTTCGGCAGCCCTGGCGGGCGGGCGGCGGCCGCCGCGCCCCGCCCCCGCCCGCGGCCCTGGCCTTTGCGCGGCCTCGCCCCGCCCCCGCCAAACGCTTTCTCCTCCTGGGGACGCAAACAAGCATCCTCTGGCGCCGGCGTTAACCTTACGAGTCAACTATTGTTGTTAACACTTGTCGTTTGACCCTCTTAAACACACACTTTTATGCCGTACTGTCACAAATGTCTGCTTTACTTTCATGTAAATGTACATTAAAGTAATTATCATGAACGCGCGTTAAATTTAATGTACACATGTAAATTAGGATGCAACAGTCAAAGCTCTATTGTCATATCTGAAATGAATGAATGAATGATCTTGATGGACTGGTGATTATGAACACCAGTCGATCAAGTCATCATCAGTCAATTATATGACATGTATAATGAGTGAGCAAGGGAAACGGGAGAACGTTCAAATCTACACTTTTTTAAACAAATGCGGTATATTAAGCTCTTTTTAATGAACAAGGTAATGATGTTTCATTTACATTAATCTACATTCATTTATTAATTTAAATTAATTTAATTAATTTCTAGGCTTTGGAGAGTAAGAGATATGTGGCGAGCTTGATGTATTCCGTTCATCGTACCTAGCAAACTCCTTCTGTCTGAGCTTTTCTTCATCACACAGCTATGAACACTAAGAAGATTTTATAGGAAAGCTGTAGCTCTATTTTTGCCCCGGCCGGAATCAAACCCGGGGTCGCATCATGGAAAGCTATGTACAGTGAGCCATCCGAGGGGAGATTTACAATAAATAGCATTCAACTGTATAAATGTGGCTGTTTTAAAAAGGTAAAAAACTGTTAATATTAATGACGATATACAGCCGTTAACACATTTCTTATGAGTCGATTACGGTTAGGAGGGGATGGAATCTCCAAGAGAGGGTGACCATAGGCCAGCACTGAGATCAGAATTTTCTTGAGGAAGAAGATCGGCGAGTGAAATGTGATGCACACAAAAATGAAGATTAGCGCCTCCACTATCTCTTTTCGGAGTCAAAAATTAATTATCCTCTGGCACCCTTCGTAGATTATGGGAAAATGGAAACTAATTAGAATTTCCTTTCGAAAAGGAGGTCGATAAGTGAAAATGACGCACACAAAAATCTAGACTAGATTGACGGGGAGCTCTCAAATTTAAGTGATTTAAATGTTGGTAAATATGTTATTTTTTTGTTTATTATAGTCGCATCAACCAAAGGTTCTTAACGACTTTTCAGACGACTTTTCAGTTTACATATTCATATTTTATTTTACATTATTTATTTATTTATTTATTTATATATAACAACATATATATGTATATATAACATATATATATATAGCAAATATGTTATTATTTGAAAATTAACGACATTTGACGAGAAAAATTAGCATGCAATATTGTTAGAACTCGCTATAAAACATTTCGCGAAGCCCTTTAACAATATTTTTGAATCCTCCAAATGGAAAATTTTGATATTTATTTTTTGAGTATTTTTTCAGAACTGTATATGCGAAGTTACTTTATTTGGCATTTGCAACTACTAGAAGATAACCATTAGGAGATACTTTGATTTCTTTAGAGAAAGAGCTTTAAGTCCTTTGCTCTTTTTTTAGTTTACACGTACAAAGAGGCATGTATTCACAATCTTAAAAGCGAAATTATACGAGAACGAAAAGAAAGATAAACTTGGCTTAATATATTTAGTCTCGTTTTAATACTTATACATTTTAAAAATATATTAAAAGGTTGCTAGAGATCTGTCAATTGCAAGGGGTAAATTTCGTCCTACTGAGGAATGTAAAGAACATCCAATACTCCTCTAATGAAGTAACTAAGTCAATGAAATGCTAGTTCAGTAGCCAGTGAGATTAAAGTAGCGTAACTAAGCCAATGAGATACAATTATGTTCATTGGCGACTTTCGCCTTGCTATTTTTTCAGCGTTAAACCCCACATATGTGACATGTTTACTACCCGTCACTTGAGGTAGGTTATCAGTGATGAATGTATGATTACTCAAGGTCGCTTGTTCTTTGTCTCAGCTGACTCGGGGGCATTTTTCCAAGAACCTCTTAAGAATTTATGACCTCGACATTCCCAAACCTGTTGAAAATTCACTTCTGACAATAAATACGGAAGGGCAAGAAGCATATCTGATTTTCTATTTCGGAACGGTAAGACAAGTTTTAATTTACTGAGACCAAAATGTAGTTAGCAATATGTTTGCTTTCTTGCCTCTTCCTAGTAAGGATTCTGACGTGTGACTTCTTAAGGACGGAAAATTTATTCGTCAGACGTCACAGGATCTCTCTGAGAGATCTGGCATGGACTCGGCAAAGTGTCATTCAGACAGTTCTCGCCATATTAAGAATTCATATTCAAAACTAAATACGCACAATGTAAATGGTGCACTGAAACGTCACTGGTACTCTCTAATGATTGTTTCCTTCCAAACAGAAAACTTCAAACAACTGTTTCTCAAAATTTGATTGAAAAATATGTTATGGAAGTTTTGAGTGACGATTAACTAATTTGTAACGGCAGGAATTTTCTAACATATGCACATACACATATTCAATTCTAATGGCATACTATTACGTACTTGTCACTGAAAGAGCGTTTACCGGCGATAATGGACTACTAAAATTATAAATTTCCAACAATATAAATTAACGCAAAATATGAGTCCTGCAAAAACGTTTCAACAGATAATTCACTTTTTATGAAATTTTGCAACGTGAGCCATGCTTCAAAACGAGAGGAATGTCACGTGATATTTCGAGAAAACAACTCTCATCCCGCTTTCCCGCCCCTCTTATAACAGAATTTAAGCGCACATCTTTTAGATTTTTCTGAATATCCCCAAAATGGTGAGAAAATGAAGGAAAGTGAATCTGCATTTTCTAAAAGCCCGTAAAATGCCCTATTGAATGCAATTTAGTTAATTTCAAAAGCGCAATTAGGCTCTGAGTGATTAAAGGACAAAAATGAATATTAGCACCGACAGGGAGGGGCAAGACGGGGGTGAATGGGGACGAAGGGGAGGAGAAACCTAAAAGGTACATGACGGGGATGCTGGTTGGAGAAGGGTGAGGCGGGGTGAAGAGAATTGTCCCATTTTTTTTTCTTTTGAATAAATTATACATTTTTAATGGAAAATTAAATACTCACTGAAAGCAAATTACGGTTGATAGTTCTTAAAATGTGCATCGTAAGTTTGAATAACAACCTTGCTGTCAACTTCGAATAAAAATTAAAATTCAGTTGAACTAAAAACTTCATTTAGAAAAAGAACGAAACAAAACTAAACGAACTACTAACACTTAATTTATAAACGTATTATTCTTAAAAAAACTCAAAACTAAACAAAATAAAATTAAATAATTAAATAGATCGTTGAATTGAATTCAACAAAACAATTAATCAGTTTTCACAATTTCCGCCTTAAGTTCAAATTTTTCATTGATTTCACTGGCACCCAACCTTCAATTTATTGTAAAATATTGAATTCAGTTTATTCCACTTCATATCGTTAAGCCTCTTTCACTTCACATCTTTCTGTTTCCCTTCATAACTTTAAATCTTTCGATAACGCTCTTGCTGTCTTGAGACTAACTATTCATGACTCACGTCTACTGTCAGTGTTCCGACATATACAGTTTCTTGATTCCTCGCACTGCGTTCGCCATTTCCATCCGTGGTATCCATCCTATGCCTTCTTCACAATCTCTTCATAATGGGCTTTGGTCATGTCCGACGATCTTCAGCGGTATTTACATCGACTCGTACACAGGACATTGGTCACATCTTACAATTTTTACATTTTTACATAATAAGCCGTTGCCTGCGGTTATTCTGGCAGGTACTGGCGAGAATGCTCTGGACCTCATTATGCTCTATTGTGACACTGACGCAACTTCTCTAGCGCTTCGCTCGTCACGAAGCCCGCCTATTCGAAAGCTGGCCCGTCGGAAATTGTGATGTCTTTCGTGCAAAGTGCGCTTACAAAATGCACACCCCTAACTCTTGTCCGTCACCTCCGTAAACTGTCGTTTGAGATCGATTTGTCCTATTTCTGACACATTCCTTTACATTTGTGGATAGTTAAGTAAATCAAGAAGAGAGAGTGGGCGTGAGGGGAAGCGAGAGAAGCAGAACGTGGTTTGATATTTGATAATTTCTGTTTAATTATATTTTCTTGGGTCATTTAACGACCATTTAATAGATAAAAAACAATATACTCATCTGTTTATTACATATATAGAAGATTCATCGAAAACGCAAAAGAGCTTCCTTCAATATGTCCTGCACAGAAGGGAGGAAATTTGCATTTCCTGCGTGGAACATATTTCCGACAGTCCAATAAGATGACAGGGCGTAAACGAAGAGATTCGGATTTGATTCCCAGTCGGAGTGACAAATTCTTTGAACAATTTGCATCACTAAAATATTTCATTGTTCGAATTTTGTTCATAAACGATGGTAATATGTACTCTCTTAATTAAAATTCGAATTTAAAATTACCCAAAGTTTCCATATACTCCGAATTAATGGTTGATAAAAAGACCGTTCCGTAGCTTAGCGCTCATTTACAAGTCTTAAAATATCACTCTTTAGCTTTTGACATGTAATATTCAGCAGTTCTATCCTGCCTTGTATCCAATGCGTTTCTTTAATTGGACTGAATTGCCGTCATTATTAGTGTTGCGTTGCAGCCTTTTTCGGAAGAACGGCGGGCGATTTAGCATTTTAATCAAACCCTAAGCCGAACTGGATGGCCGAGGTGGCTAAGAGCGCGTACCGACTCAGCGGTTTTGTCCGAAGGGTCGTGGGTTCGACTCCCGCCTTGAACATGTTTGTCCCTTGTCTCTCATGTATGTGCTGCCGCGGAGGGCCTCGCGTTCTCTTGACCCCAGTTCAGAGGAGCCCCCAAGTGTGTTGGTGTCTAGTGTAGGGACTAATATGCGTCCTATCGGGAAGTAAAGGGTGTGCGGCTGACGGCTGGAAAAGAGCCCTAGAAAAAAAATGTAATCCTACAAAAATGTGTAATTTTAGTGATAACCATAGCATGTTGTACTTTTATTATGCTTGTGAAAGGTGCGCGTAGTTCATTAAATGTACAGTTCCTTTTGTTTTCCGTCTAATAAATGATCGGGATAAACAAATGCCCTGGAAACGCCAGGCTACTTCAGCAACAACATTTTCATAATGATTCCACTTTACATAAAATTGTGTATTTCAATTCATTTGGGCCGAAAATCAAATTAATTTAATAAAACGCTTAAATATGTTCTAATTAATTACTGTAAATTGACACGCATTAATTACAAGCCTTTCAACCCGGAATCCAGAACCGACGCTTCAACATTTGCATAACGTTTACGAACGCGCGATATCTACCGGAAACGCGGGTCACCATCCGAGTTATCGCGTTCTGAATAAATGTGCCGCTAGGCCGCAGCACTCCCGCCTCGGAGTCAACTCTGAAAACTGTGTTCCACTCAGAAACGTCTGCAACATCTATTTCAAACAATTTCAATAAAACCCTGACGAATGTTAAAGCATGCTAAATGTTAAACCTTTCTCAAATTGTTTTGAAGAATTTGAATCATGGTCAGTATATTTAAAGAAGAAGAGGCGATTTTATCTCATTAATGTGAAACAATGTTGAGGAAAATTGGTAGAATAATTTATTGATTTGATAGAAGTAAAGAATTATTAATACATATTCTTTATCACGACTTTTGTAACAAATACGTATTCTTTGTTCATACTTCTTCATAATTAGTTATTCTAATAAAACATCTACGTCTGAATTTCTTTCTTTATCGTCTTTTGTGACCTGGGTAGGCTGTGGGTATTCATTGTAGATCTCCCTCAAGGCTAAAATGTCACATGTTCTCTACATTTTTCTTAGTATCGTTCATCATCTCTTGCCTTACGGAGACATGCCATGTCCATGCTCGTCGTCACGACGTTTCTCCAATATGTTGTGAAACGTCAGACAACCACACTATTGTTTTGATTCAGAAGAATTTTCTTCTGAATTTCATCATTTGACCACTATTTAATTTAACTTTTGTAACGACCATATAGTAACACGTTCACCAATATCCCAATAAACTGCGCAGTTCAATACATTTTAAGTAATGGCTTGTCGATCAGAAGACCATGGCATCCTTACGTTGTCCCTGGTTGTCGTGAGTCACAGCAAGTGAATTTCGCCCGCAGAACAGGATGCCCGCGTGAAGCGTTTCCTTCCTTGGCAATGGTCAAGGCCGGCCCAAACCCGCGGAACGAGGTAGCTCATTTCTCCAAATGGAGAAATTATTTTCAATGCAGCACTTCCCTCTTTCTTTTTCTCTTACGCAACACTACTCTCGCTCTTTCTAGACCCAAATTATATAATAGAAATTGGGTTCGCTGGCTGACAACTTGTGATATTTATGGGCCCATATTTAATTAAATGTATAAATTTTGTATGATGTTCGTGACATATGTATTTATTTATTTTACGTCAAAAAAACAATTAAAAACTGCGTATGACGTGCTATGGGGAAAAGTGAAATTGTGTGCACATTTTCAAAATTCTGTGATCCCTACACTAAGTCATATACTACTTAAATTTTGAATTTTTGAAAGGGAGAAAAAAACAAAAAAACAAACAAAAAAAACAAAAAAAACAAAAAAAAATACATGTATCAATGCTATAGAGTATTGCATACTAACTCTCTGTGAATATACAGTATTTTTAGTAATTAAAGTCAATTAAGAAGGAAATTATAACGTTAATAACCTTACTACCGAGATCAGGCAACTCACGAGCTCGTTAGTGTCACCAACTTAATTTTTCTATTAAAAGTATTAAAGAAATTGATGTGAGTCAAATAAATAATTGAGTGTAATGATTTTACATTAGCAAGTAAACGCACAGACAGTACACAATGTTTCCGCTAGATCGACATGAGATGTTAAAATGTGTTAATCTTTTGACGCTCTTTGCCCAAAAAAAATATTTCATCTGTTGATGTTGCCTTTTCTAGGTGACCAACCTTGACGAGATGGAGTATATGTGTCAAAAGGTAATGGCGTCATCAGAAAAAAACATGTAATCGCTAACGTACACCGTGTAGCAAACACTTTTTTATCGATCTTAAAAGCAGAACCATTAGGCAAATACACGACAGTAAATAAAATTAAAAATAGCATTCATCGGTAAGAGTATTTCCTGTTTTCTTCAGTTGCCCCCTTCTTGGATTTATTGGTGCGAATTCTTCAACGTTGATATTCTCTTAGATTAAAATATAAAATATTTTTATTTTTGTGCATCGCCCTCCAAGATTTCCTTTCTTAGTTGCACCTTGTAAGCACTTAAATGGTACAACATAGATTCTGCGTCATAGACCGGTAGGACTGTTTTCGACGGCTTTGACGCAAATGCTAGAAAGCTACATCGTTCCACAATCCATGTAATTACTAAGCGACCTTCACAGGAACAAGATTCCCCGTTTGGACGAACGAAACGACCAGGGTCTTTCGAGAGAGCGTCCTTAAAAAGAGGAGACGCGTTTTCTTTCGAAACGTCCGCCCCGACGGCTTCCGTAAGTTGGATGTAAATGGAGCGGGCGACAGCCGGTTGAAAGGAGCGGGCATCGCTGATGAACCGTAATTCATTAGCTGTTACCTCAAAGTGAGGTACAGGATGGGAGAAAGATGGCCAGAATTGCCTTATTTGGTTGCGACTGAACTAAGATTCAGTTGAAAACTCGCATGTTTTCGTGAGGTTTTATTTGGTCATTAGTATCATAATGTTATGTTTTCAACGCGTGGTAAAAGCCCTTCTTTTTGGAACACAATTCAGAACAAAATATGTGTTTGTTCAGAATGAAGTGAACAAAATATTCTCCACTCACTTTAATCTCATAGTAAATAATGTAATAATCCTGAATATAATCAATGCTTTTCAATGACATTGCTGTGGTAAATTTTCTATCTACTGAAAGAAAGTGACTTTTAATAAAATAAAAATCTTTTGAACACCTTGAAAATATTAATAAACTTTTATTGAGGTATTCAAAGAAATGAAGTTTTTTTACTTTCAGAAAAAATATTAGAAAACTCAAAAATAACATGAAAATAAAATAATGTCTACAAAAATATTAAAAACTGTAACCGAAATAAGACAATTACCATATTGATTTCCATTCACTCAAATTATTAGAAATGCTTTCCACCAAATTAGGTACCTCTAGATTTATCTATATTGTAGCATAGTTCTAGACACCACAACTTCACGTCACACCTCATTACCTTTCGGGCCTTCATCATGAGAAAAGAATTGTACGTCGTATTAATGGCCAAGCTCGCCTTACGTGTTATGTTTCAACTTGGAATTATGTCAATCTATAATTAGTCAATAAATACCAAACTTCCTGGTCCGTTGCACTTCAATGTCAACCATTTGTGTCTACAATCTTTACGCATTGTCTGGACATTTTTTTTCAAGTTCTCGAAATTGATTCCAACAGGCAACTAATTTTAACTTTTTCTCTGTGCATCGGTTCCCTTATGTTTGTCGGAGCCTTTTTGCCCTAAAATGAACGAAATTTTATAATGTTCAAATTCTGATTTATTTTTGCGATCAGAGCATTGCTTTTTACGTCTTATACTTCTTCACTGTTCAGGTAGTCATCATTAACATTAAAAATTATAATTATACTCACATATGGATAGTATTAGAAGGTTGAAACCCGACAAAATACGAATAACGGAAGTGTCAGATTTTGTATTAGTTCTTTACAAAGAAAAAGTATTAATTATTATAAAACATTAGACAATGTTTAACAATGAACCTGTATAGACAAAAATAGTATCCACTAATCAGAACTTTGTGAAAAGTGTAGGTAATAAGACCATCGAATGGACGCGAGGCAACCAAGGACAAGCACGTTTGAGTTCGATGGGCGTACGGTCGCCAACTGTTTAAAATAGTTGAAACCAGCCGCGCGGGGCAAATAAAATATCAATGAGTGAGAAACAATAATCAAATTTTGTATATTATGGAAGAGATAGGCCGAACATGTGGAGATTTGAGAGAATCCGCTTGCGGCAGAACGTAATATGCTTTCTTGAAGCCAACTTTCGTATTGATGAATTTGTTTCTGTACGGATACTAATAGACAAACGTTTGGATCTGAATAAAGATCTGTAGATTGGTGTCCTAACCGACCTGGATGGCCGAGGTGGCTAAGAGTGAGTACCGACTCAGCGCTTCGGTCCGAAGGGTCGCGGGTTCGAGTCCCGCCTTGGGCATGGTTGTTTGTCCCTTGTCTTTGTATGTATGTGTTGTCGCGGAGGGCCTCGCGTTCTGCTGACCCCAGATCAGAGGAGCCCGCAAGTGTGTTGGTGTCTAGTGTATGGTCGAATATGCGTCCCATCGGGACGTAATGGGTAACCGGCTGTCGGCTGGATAAAAACCCTAGAAAGAAAGAAGAACTTCTTCTTGATTGGTGTCCTAATTAGAATATTTAAATAGTTTAAAATTGGGACATTTCAAGTGCAATACGTTATAAAACTACTAAGAAAATCTATACAACGCAATGAATGTAATTTAAAGTTAATGTCATAGAAGCTGTTGTATAAATGCAGTTTGGAAAGCGACCATCAAGAGATAATGGTTACATTGGCAGGGAAGCAGAATTACAGTTTATAGGAAGGCCAAGTTTTCTTCATTGTAGTAATTCGTAATGATGTACTAACTGAATTTGTCGGCCTGGATAGCCGAGGTCACGAAGACTGAAGCGTTGAGGGTTCGAATCCCGCCTCGGGCATGTATGTTTGTGTGTATTCGTGTTGTCCTTGTGTGCTCTACCTACTATTCCCCCTACAGTAGAAACAATTAAAGTGGTCACTATGTGACAAAGTTATTAAAAAGAGATCTTAAAAAACAAAAAAATGCAATTCCAATAGCGATGTCATGAATGGCGCGTCAATGTTAATATGATTTGTCTGAATGGATTTAAGATAATAATTTCCATTTCGTTTCATTGTTACGTATTACTACATTAACGGTTTGCTCAGAATGTTTCTTTTCGGATCATAAATAATTGAATTTATGAAATAATTAAATTTTAGTTTTAAAATCAATGGCTGTCTTGTTATGGGAAGATGTATTTAATTCCAACGTTCACTGATATGTATTACAAATTCGAGTCCTTGAATAGACCGCATCGGCCCGCAGAAAATATAAATTTCTCGATCCGCATAATCAATTTTAAGGTCGCCGAAAACTAATTTTAAGAGGACCATAGTAGAAGTAAATACGAGTACGTACTAAGAAGTAGAGGGCTAAGAAGAATGGCTCTGTTTACCCAGTGTGTGCACCGGACCACTAACAAATATTCTCTGCAACCTAGAAGATTAGAATGTCTCTCGCTAAGCAGAGGATACATGATAAAATAGATGCGTAGTTAAAAAACTATTTTTTCTTATCCTCACTTCAAAACCCGTATTTGGCGGAACATTTATGCGTCATAAAGGCGAGCTTTGGCGACCTAGGCCAAGAATGAATTTTAGAGCACGATTATCATGGCAACGTCAAGTAAACAAGACAATGTACAAATGACTGTTGACACATTGGCATAGAATAGTTATTATTTTTTTAATACAGAATGTTTTTGGCTTATTTATTGTTAACATTTATATTACAAACACCATTTGATATATTCTGAAATATTATACCTGAAACTCTGTAATACTGTTCGACATCTGTTTTCGTTTATACCTATGATTGACTTTAGCATTGAATATTTGCTCCATAATGTTTACGGTTTCACTGTCTGGGACTATTGTACAAATAAAGTTAGTTATCTTACCCAATTAACTTAGCTTTACTTATAAAAGTGTAATACCTTTTCATAGAGATAAGCCAGCGTAGTTGTTTCATTTACCACGGTTACATGCTTCTCCCTTTTCCGTTTTAAAAAAAGCTCATACTCTTTCACATGAATCCTTTGATTTTTGAGGAAGTAAACTCTCAGTAGCAGCTTCAGCTTCCTCAATTATAATCGCTGAAATATCGCACTCCGTAGTTACGAAACAAATCGCCAAACCCAGCCGCAAATTATACACGCTTTAGCAATTGTGACAGTACTGACAGCTACAGAGGCGATAATGTAGAATAACATCTGCATCTATACGACGATCCCGCATGGTATAAATGAGATCTCTCTACAAATTCAAACATTAAATTCGGAGGTGAGTATACGAAAAATAATTGCATGCACCTCGGCCGAAATTGAATGATTTTGGACTCGGTTAGTTCACCAACCTCATCCAAAATCATTCATTTTTCTACCTTGATACATAAATAACTATTTACATACATTGACCATTTCTTGTACTTTTTCTACTTTTTCAGCGAAACGAACACTTTACCGCTGTCTTTAAATGCGAATGGATATGTAAAATAATACTTCTTGAGCTACCCACAGGGGATTCGCGCGGTATGTCGCAAGATGTATATTTGTCCATTTTGTATTACTCTGCAATTAGCGTATCGCAATGTACAATGTCCCCCATGTCTCGGCCTAGTTTAATCCCTTTTGGAGGATAAGAGACATGCGGCAAACAATAACGTATTACCTTCACCCTAACTCTGCAAACTCCGCCTATCTGAGCTTCTGCTCGCCACACAGCCGCAGAAACTGTGACGATTTTAAAGGAAAGCTACCACTCTTTTTTGCCTCGATCGGGAAATATATACGAAAATATATATGAAATATATTCGAAATACATATGAAAATATATACAAAGTAATAAATACATATAGACCAGAAATATGTGTGTAATGCTGCAGCAATACGTGCCGTATTTCCACAGAAAAACTCGTTTTGTGGGTCCCTGACGTGGGTTATTCTTCTTCCAGTATGTATTAAGTTACTTTGTCTACTTAATGTCGTAATTCACGATTTGTGGATATGTGTTCTCAAAAAATTAGTTTTTGGTAAAAGAACTGTGTGTCCTTCCATCTGTGAAAAACATTTGTCCTACATCATTAGTAGGATTTTTTTCCAAAACGAATATTCCGCGATCGATTAGGCCCGATTCAAAGCCCTGCGAATTTCAAATGAATTCTTAAAAAAGTGAGCATACTTCACATGAAGCCCTGAGTCGTTTTCATTTTTTTTCAAAGATGGCTCCAGAGTTTTGCTTCAGATCTCTTGCTAGAAAAGAGTGAAATACTCATATAAAGATTACACTGGACTAATTTTTGCTGTAAAATGAATTTTTGAAAACTGCACATGTTTAAAATTTTTACAAGTACATTATTGAAGATATCACGTTTCAAATGACATGTATTCCTTAAATTTAGATCTTCAATTAAATTCATGTAGTATATTTTTTCAGAAACATTAGTTTTTTCGCGCAATTTTGACTGAATTATTGAATATTTTAAAAACAATTCTTCTGAAAAACAGCTGCATTTTTTCTTTAAATTTTATTACATTGCCTTTAAAAAAACACAAAACTACACTGATAACACGAAATCAAAGACATTTTGAAAACTTCTCATGATTTTCCATAAATTACATGTACGAATATTTTTGTAAGTCACTTAATTTAATAAGTAATTTTTGCACGTCAACAAAATTTACTTTAGATGTATTTCATAGTTTAATACGTTTTTAAACACACAAGCATAAAGTCATATCTAATAATGGTTTTTCAAAATTCAAAAATCTTCTGAGCGTGAGGGAAATGACTAAATGAATAAATGGTGCTTTTTTTTTAAACATTCAACATATCTGTAACATTTTGTGGAAAAAGAGTGCCATTTGGGTCTCGTAACTCTCCACATTGCCAGAACTCAATTCTCTACGATATTCCTAAGTCTCATTTTGATAAATCTATGGGGGGAGTGAAAAATAAAATTATACGGAAAAAATCGATGTTTTTTAATCATAGTATAAGAAGTAACGACTGTACAGAAACAAAAGTAAACCATCGTGTTCTGAAATATCATCTAAATATACTGAACCGTGTGTATAATACAGAGATAGTGAGGTGGAATAGGCCGGGATATAAGGGGATGTATACGATATCGTGTATGAAGGCGAAGTGTAAAGTTTAATATGTAGAATGCATTTAAATAACAAAGTATTTTCCACGTATTATGTTCGGCAATGGGCCACCAGTTCCCCTCTGCTAATAAGTCAGCGGATCATGTCGAGCGCGTGCGGACCCACGCAAGGGCACTGGCGGGCCATTGTGTCTGACATCCTTGCTGTAGAGTGCCGTGAACCTCTCTGCCGTGAAATAAATGTCACCGCTCGGGATCAACCCAGTGTCCTACGAAATGGCTATTCTTCAGATGTCACTTTTCGTATTCTCCGGCGATATGTAAATTTTTATTGCCAACAATGAAATATTATTATTGTTTTTATTATTATTATTATTATTATTATTATTATTATTATTATTATTATTATTATTATTATTATTATTATGAGGGCGATTACACTTCTCAGCTAATTAACCTTTTCACTGCTACGACTCTACTAAGCGCGCTGCACCCTGGTGCTGAGTCACCCACAGGCCGGCTACCGCTGTGTGCGGCGCAGTTTCCTTGTTCCGACCGGCGCACCCTGTAAGGGTGCCCACGCGGCAGCGAACAAGCGCATACTTCCCATCCTTCTTTTTGATCCGAGCTTCTGACCGGCACTGGCGAAGTATCCGTAAAATCAACGTCCAGAAACAATGCAAAAGGTCAATAATAAAATCCGTGTAATCGTACGTAGAAATAATCCAAAAACCGTAAGAAAAGTCCACAAAACAAGCCAATATTCGTAAAGTAATGCGTAAAAACAAAAACACGCACAGCCAGAAAATTAAACACAAAGTGAGGATGGTATCCTATACTCGGAAACCGCAGAGGAGGTTTTATGATGGGCGTTTGGGAAGGGCCTCCTTCAAGATGCGCGCTAATCCCTCAGGAAAGGCAAGACCTCCGCGCGGCAGCCTACCAGTTTACAAACATTTATACTCGTAGCGAGAAGAATTGACATACTAGCACACTCTAGGAGAGTTCAAACTAAACTTCAAACCCTTACAAATCGAACAGATATCGCTACATGTCCTTCAGGCCCTTCGCCATTCAGCAGAAAGCGAAAGACAACCGCGCGAAGTATAAGACGCCTATAGGCGTCATTAGCACAGCAGAAGCAAAACGGGCGGACGCCTATAGGCGTCGTTAGCACACGGGGCACGGAAAATCTGGACGCCTAAAGGCGTCGTTAGCAGCGAAAAGGTTAACTGAGAAATTTTAACTGATCTTTGTTGAAAATGGATTCGACGACTGATTTCCTCTAAAGTCCACATCTATGTAGTACAAGTTCTCCAAAATGTTGCTGACAGTATGGCAAGTATACAATGGGTGATATCAATAAAAACTAGCAATTATTCAAAGTAAACACTCGTGAGCAAACTTTCGACATTTCGTACAGAGTGATTAATTACTTCTTATTGATTCTTTTGAATAAAGATCAAATTCTTATTAATAAAGTTTTACTCGCACGGCAGAGTAATTGCTCTCGTCAGATGAGTAGAGTTGAAAAAATTCGTCCTTCGTAGAGATGTTATACACGAATTGTTGAATGCTCTTTGGACGTATTAAATTTCCTAGACTTTCGAACAGAGACTGTGTATTCTCTCGGTCCTGTAGTCGCTGTAGTTAACAGGTGGTCGTGGAGAGAGAAATTTGGGGCTTTTGATTAGAGGGAATAGTTTTGGGCGCAATTATTGTAGAGTTTGTTGTGTGTAGAAATGAAGTCAAAAAGTGATATCTTCTGAAGTTCATACACCGCAAGGCGGAATCACACAAAAATATTCGACACAGGGCCTTGATTTCATGCAGCAGCAGATTCAAACAAAATGAAAATTAAATAGAGAGAACTCATAAAATGTCCTTGGCAAAACGTGAAATATGCCCATAAATCTTAATAATTAGAGAAAAAGTATTTTGATATAGTACTGAACGTCAGAAAAACAGCACTTCGATGGACCCCTTTGATGGAATTGTAATATTAATTTTATCAGTCTTTTCTCAATAAACCATTTCGCGAACGACTCACTAGACTTTGTGCTACTCATGCAGTAATAGGACCTTGTATATGATTCAGTTATTTTATATTATCTCTTAATTATGTATTTTACTTGAATTGGATATCCTAGAGTTACAATACGAGCGTCATGCAGTAAAACTGCTGGAATCAGCTGAAGTCACGTAACCACTAAACAGCCATCAGAAACCAGCGGAGACCAAGAATATCGTGCAATTAGGATGGAATTATCTGATTATTTACTGGCATCCTAGATGCAGGTTTTGTGAAAATAATGCACCGGAGACCAACTCTTCCACAATGAACGCGCAATTGAGGATTTCTCACTTTGGAATTGTTTGTTTTTCACTCATTCTTTGGGAAAATTTTGGGGCTAATGATAAAATGTTAACTTCAGAAAAAATATAAAAAAGGAAGAACTAGTGTTAACATTCGATGAGAAACAAAATATAGTGAGATATACTGTTAGAAGACTGCTCATAGTACCATATAAATTCACTATAGAGAAGCCTAATTGCATGATTTTCTTGTTTGATATCGCTGTTTGATCTTCCATCTTCGAAGGTCACGAAATGTACTGCTTATAACAACAAACTCAAGGGTACGTGCAAGATTTCGGTCGAGGGCAATAGACTTTTCGGGCGTTGAAAATGTCTCGCACAACTTCCTTCATAAGGAAAGTACTGTCCACATTCCCATGACACAGTTCTAGTAGGATCCTCCCCCCACATGTTCAGATAAAATCAATAATTCCATCTATGATGAGTTCAAGGTGATATTTGAATTACGTCGTGAATTTGTGGGTCTATAATTCACTACTATTGACAGTTTTGCACTTTTTTAAACAGATTTTGCCATTTCACTAGTTAATATTGTCTCTCTTAGTACAAGAAAATGCGTTGTTGCTCCTTTCACAAAGCATTGGAATATTTTTAAAAATTACATTGATCCTGAAACAATATGAACATGGTATATTGTGTATAGTCTTATAAGCATTAACATACATTAAAATAGATAATTATCTGATTATTTACTGGTATCCTAGATGCAAGTCTTGTGTAAATTAATTCCTTGAGTTTCTTCAGAATCATACATACATTCAACACTTTCACACTAATGTTTACTCGTATAAATATATCAAACTACATTGTGTATCACTAAAATGTGCGAAATAAAATAACTATTTCTAACAAAGACCGTTCAAAACAAAACAAGAATTTGAAACGATCTAAACTTCAATAAATTATGGAGTTCATACATTTTAATTTTCAAACATTTTTAGTTAAGACAACGTACTGTCCATGTGGTAAATGTCGACCCCCTCTCTTTTTGGCGCCGCCAACCAGTAGTGTAAGGAATCGCGACGTATTACTACTATCACCACATCTTCAAACTCGCCGGGCCCCGTAAACGCCAAGGTCTGGGCCACATGCGCCAGCCCTCGACCTCCGTCCGCACCCGCGCCCGTCGCAGCGCGCCCCCGCGCCGCCCCGAGGCGAGCCCCGCGGGCGAGGGGGTGTGTCGCGGGTGGGGCCGCTGACGGCGGGGGCGGGAGGCGCGTGCGGGGGCGGGGCGGCGGGCGGCGGCGGCGGAAGCGCGCAGGTGGCGGCGTTCGGCGTCTTCGCGAGCGCCGCGGGCGGGCGGGCGGGGAGGCGAAGGCCGGGGCCGCGGCCGTGGCCGTAATCGGCCGCCGCCGCCGCCGCCGCCGCCGCCGCCGCCGCCGCCGCCGCCGCCGCTCGCTGGTCGCTCCCCGCGGAAGAAGAAGCCCATCGCGGAAGGAGGACTCACTCGCGGCCCTCCGCGCGGTGCGACGCGCTTTCACGGCGGTTTCCCTTGCGCGCGGAATGCCCGGCTCGGCGCCGCCTCCGCGGGGGTTGCGCTTCCGTGACACGAACCTGTCACCGGATGACGTAGCTCAGGGCGGCAAGTGTTGTTACTGTAGGGTTTCTGACCGGGAGGTCCTAGGATTCGGGTCCAGGTGGTGACATGATATTCGACACTAACTGCTTAGCTTATGTCGAATTCAACCGCTGTTTGGAGCAGAATTCTAGCGGTCTGTTGCAGAGATCGATATATTTCGCTGTATCTTAACAAACGGGCGATGCATCGCGCGCGAACTTTCCTTTCACTTCGTTCTTCTATCATCGTCCCTTATAGACAGACAGACACACACACACACACACACACACACACACACACACGCACACTTACAATTACCATTCTTCCACCCTCTCACTTTTACAATTTTTGGCGCTTACACAACCTCCTTCTTACCACCCTCATTCTCACTCTGCGTTACTCGAACCCACCGCCTCCTTCTTCGAGCCTCACGACGATTATCACCATCTCTCTCTCACTTTCACGCGTCCGTATTCTCAATCTCTCCCCGTATCCCCAACTCTCAACCTCTACCCCTTAGCGTCTCTCACTCTGCACCACTCTCACCCCGCCTCTACCATTCCCGCTCCCCAGCCGCTTGTGCCCCAGCTGTTGGTGGCGGTGGGCGTCATTGAGAGGGCGCGCGGCCTCCAGGGCACCTGGCGGCGCGCACTCGCCGTGAGTCAGCAGCGCGGCGCCCCGCGGTGGCGCCGCCGCCGCCGCCGCAAACAGGGCCAATGTCGAAACGGCCATCGGAGCGGAAGAGTAACGGCGCACTGCGCGTGCGCGCGCCCGTAAAGGATAGCCGCCACACACCACGCGAATCAGCTAATCCTTATGTTCCCTCGGACCGGGAGCGGTAGCTCAGTGCATCAACTGATGTCCCTGCAGCGCCTCTCACCCGGAGGTCCTACGTTCGAGTCTTGACGACGGCAGGATTTTCGATACTAGCTTTTCAGCTAGGTCGAATGCGGTCGCTGCCTGGAGCAGAATTCTAGCGGCCGGCTGCTCTGATCGGTAGTTTTCCGTGGTATCTCCGATCAACACCAGACGAATGCCGGAGCAGTACCCTACCAAACGCGCCACGGACCGCGCGCGATCTGTCCTTCTCCTTCCTTGTCCTATCCTCTCCCCTTACACACGCACGTACACTAACATGCACTACACTAGCACATATTCCGGGAGAGCGGTCGGAAACTTAGAGCTTGTCCCGGCTGGGGCAGTGCCCCGCTTGTGGGAGAGTCCTGGTTAGGGGGAAACCCCCTAGCCGACGGTAGGTCGGCGCGGGATCTCGTCATGCAGCGGGGGAAGATCACCGCCATCTCCTGAGAAGAAAAGCATGCACTATACTAACGGGACTAATGACCAAACCAGTTGACGCGCTCGGAAACAAAAAATCAATCAATCAATCAATTTATTCTCTCAGCCTTCGATTTACGACCCTTTTACCTGATCTATACGTTCTGAAGGGAAAGTTTGTCATGGTGCTGAAAATTGATGTCGAGATATTGTGGAGAAAACACTTTCTGCGGGAATCCCGATATCGAAAAAGTTTTATTTTTCAAAAAGTCTGTCCGTGCCTTCCGGCCAGCCATCTGTGAAACATTAGCGCCTAAAGCGAAAAACAAAGTTAACAGCGTACGCTTCCGTCACAGGATTTAGTACCTACTTTGCTGTCTAGAGAAGCCGCGTCATAGGCACAAATGTCAACGTTTCTGCCGCCACACTGTGACCTTATTCAGGACATTTTCGCCCTGAAGAAGGCATCCGTTGGCCATCTGTTCCTAGGATGCGGCGTCTCCCTTACAGCCTAGTAGATAGATAACAAAATTATTATCCCCAATTCATTGATGATTCCGGGACGTCAGCTTCTAAAGTCATTAGACCCGTAAGTACAGTGCATGTTTCCCCTCACGATGTGACAGTGATCTCCCCGCTCTATGGTGAAATGCGACGCCGATCTACCTGACTGCTAGCAGGGGTTTCCCTGATCAGGTATCTCCCACCAGCGGGGCACCGCCCCAGTCGGAACAGGCTCTAAGTCCCGACCAGTCTCTCGGTATGTGTGATAGTGTAGTGTCTGTAAGTGTGTAAGTAAGGGATGAGGATAGGACACGGAAGGGGAAGGAAAGATCACGCGAGGCCAGTGGCCCGTTTGTACTGCTCTGGTATTCGTCTAGGGCTGATCGGAGAAACCATGGATAACTACCGATCAGAGCAGCAGCCAGCCGCCAGAATTCTCCTCCAGAGAGCGAATGAGTTCGATGTAGCTATCTAGCTAGTGTCGAAAATCCTGCCACCGTCGGGATTCGAAACCGAGCGCCTCCAAGTCAGAGGCACTGCGGTGATATCAGTTGGTTCCCTGAGCCAACTCTCTCGTTATCCTCGGTTCACCTAGCTAATGTAGCGGTCCTCCAATTGCAAAGCAATTTCTTAATTTTTGGTGATCCTTTACTTACGACCCCTCAGGTAACCTAACCAAAAATTCGAGAACGTATGCGATGTAGTTTGGTTTGTTTTTTTTCGTGTTTCCGGGCGCGTCAACTGCTTTGGTCAATAGTCCCGATAGTGTAGTGCGTGTTTTTTCTCGGGAGATGGCGGTGATCTTCCCGCGCTGGATGTTGAGATGCGACGCCAACCTACCGTCGGCTAGCGGGCTCTCCCCCTAACCAGGACTCTCCCACCAGCGGGGCACCGCTCCAGCCGGGACAAGCTCTAAGCTCCCGACCGGTCTCCCGGATTACGTGGTAGTGTAGTGCATGTTAGTGTAAGTGTGTGTGTAAGGCGGAGAGGATAGGACAAGGAAGAGGAAGGATACGTATAGAGTACTAAGTAATACTAATAGAACAACGACTCATTACAATTATCTATTCAGTAATACGCACGGTACCAAAGAGGAGAAATCGCGGGATGAGCAACTAGCCGTCTCGTCGCCAAAGCAGCCACGACCGTGGGAGGCGCCTTCGGCGTCGATCACAGCAGAGAGATGTGCGGCGGGGCGGGGGCAAAGCGGGGCGGGGCGGGGCTGGGCGGGGCTGGGCGGGGCGAGGCGAGGCGGGGGCGGGGCGGGGCGAGGCGGGGCGGGGCGGGGCGGGACGAGGCAAGGCGAGGCGAGTCGAGGCGAGGCGGGGCGAGGCGGGGCGGGCGGGGCGGGGCAGGTCGAGGCGGGGCGGGGCGGGGCGAGGCGGGGCGGGCGAGGCGAGGCGAGGCGAGGCGAGGCGAGGCGAGGGCGAGGCGAGGCGAGGCGAGGCGAGGCAAGGCGAGTCGAGGCGAGCGAGGCGAGGCGGGGCGAGGCGGGGTGGGGCGGGGCGGGGCCGTGCGGGTCGGGGAGGGGAGGGGCGGGGCGGGGCGGGGCGGGGCGGGGCGAGGCGAGGCGGGGCGGGTGGGGTGGGCGGGCGGCGCGGGCGGGCGGCGGGCGGCGGCGGCGGGTGGCGGGGCGGGGCGGGGCAGGCGTCCCGGATGCGCCGTGTGATGCAGCGCCGCGTGCCCGCGCGCGGGCGTCGCAGGCGTGCCGCGCATCCGCACGCAACACGCGTGCCTCTGCCGCCGCCGCCGCCGCCGCTGCGTGCCGTCTCGCTCGCGGGAAAGCGCCGCACACTGGGCCAAATGGCCGGCAAAAAATATAATGGCGCTGTGACGCAGCGTAGACTTTCTTGTAGCGCAGGTGCTGCTCAAGTACAATTGTATTTGTTTTATTCGAATATATTAACTGAAAAAAATTGCAACAATATTTTCAAACTTCTGTACATCAAATAATTTAAGTAACCTAAAGCACAGCACTCAATGCCTGTTGTCTGACAAATATAGCTTTTGGCAGATATCAGCTGCGACGCTGTTATCTATTCGGTAGCTTCCTTACTGTTTAAATTTATGGTATTGGACATCCCGATTGGAAGACTGTTTCCATCCTCTTTCCAGTTCCCGACCTTGGGGAGTCGCTATATTTAAATAGGGCAATACACTTTCAAATGTCCGGAAAGTCATTTAAAAGAGTTTAAACTTACCACAGAAAATATTATCCATTATTCACTCTCAAAACAATAACCCGCTTGTAATTGGTTGTCATGGTAATATTATCAAATGCTTTCTCAGTGTGCAGAGAGTCATTCTTCATAATCATTTTCTAATTTTTTTCTCGTTACACATCAACTTCACAAGTAGTGTGTTTCACACGTAGGCGAGTGGAATGGAAGAGTAGCGACTGAATAACCACTGAAAAGAGCCAGTCGCGTTTCAAATGCTGAAACTACGAATTCTGCCCAACGAATGCTTTCCACAGCAGTGCAGAGGAGATGCAAGAGAGGTGAAAGGAGACATGGTGAATTTGGTGGGGGGTTGCTCCTTTACGTCGCTGCCAAACGCAGTGAGTGATCACACGTGCCCCGCGATTCTCTCGCACCTGGAATACGCGAATCATATACGCACGAATGCCAGTCACGGGCAGGGTGGAGCCGCTGGAGAAAATTCTCCAGGAATCGTTGACCTACAGAATGGAGCTGTCTCAGAATAGGAATCAAGGAAACATTCTTTCAGAGAATTACGAATATATATACCTTTCATTTGAAAAGTAAATATTTGGATACCAGTATGATTTTCTATCATGTCTCTGAGTCTTGCCTGCGATGCGTAATTATTAGATTATGTGGAAAGAAAACAAAATTAGCCTCATGCTTCGTTAAAATTTATCGTTTAATCTGATTTCTCATAATAAAGATTTCCTAATAACGAACGATGTAGGAACAAAGAGTTCTGAGCAAAAATGATTATTAAAATATTACAATTTAAAGCATAATGCCAAAGTTTCGGGAATTCTTCTTTAATATGGGTGTTAAATGTTTGAGGGAAAAGAGATAAATAACACATGATAATCAGAAATAATGTCTTTCTTCAGATATCTGGATAACCTTGATTTCAGGCATGTGAGGCGACAGTATATTACGATAGAGAACACATGCTGCGCTTAATACTTTCCCCGGAAAAAAGTGAAAGAGAGACTCAGGAATACCATAACCATTCAACTGTCTCTTTAAGTTCCTCAGAGGTCAGATCGCAAGCCCTTCAATTTTTCCAACAGGCGCTAACTTTACACCAACAAAGAACAACGATTTGTTCACAGCAGCTGGAGAATAGTTAGGACCGATCTCAGACATTTTAGTCTCGCAACTCACGTGACTTGTAATTTCCATATTCTGTCTTCCATACAAAAACGAATGAACTAAGATTTCATTGAAGGGAAAGTTTATTTTAAATGTCAGGGAAACTGGAAGAAAAAATGCTCGTTCATTCAGAACATCTTCGTGATTTTAAGTACTATTATGGGCATATTCGAATCGAACTGCTTTGTTACAAGTGGATACAGGTACATTACCCTAAGAACCGAGCCTCAATCCTGGCTCCTTCCCCACTCTTAGGGTCGGGCGTTAGGGTGTTTCCCGTCTCCAAATAATTATGCCTCTCCCCCATTATTTCAACTCGGGAAGTACGGTATGTGATGTCAGACAGTCCGGGAACACGCGATTGTCAGACCAGAACCTCTACTCGATTCTAGTACCGTCGTATTGATTGAATGATTTTATTTGGTGTTTAGGGCGCATCAACTACTTTGATCACGAATTCCGTAAGTAACGTGCATGATGTATCCTGAGAGGTAGGGATATCCCTCCTTAGACTAAATGTGTGATGAGGCTCCGACCTACACATCCGTTGGCGGCATTTTCCATCCCAGGTATCTCCTCCAGAAGGACACTGCCTGAGGCGGGATAAGCTGTATGCTTTCGGCTGGCCTCCCTTCATGGGGAGTTATGTAGTGAAGTGTGTGTATGTATTAAAGGGAAGAAGCATGGATAAGAATGAGGAAGGAAAGATTGTGCGTGGTCCGTGGGTTATTTGTACTCTCCGGTATTCGTTGAATGATGATTGCGGGTGCGTCAACGGCTAAGGTCATTATTCCCGGGACTGTAGTACATGTTTTTATCACGGGAAGTGACAATTATCTTTCTCCACTGCATGGCGAGTTCCGGCGACGACCTACATCGAGTTTCGGAAATTTTCCCCCATAGATATCTCCTACGGCACCGCTCCAGCCGAGACAAGCTCTGAGCTCCCAACTGAACACTGGAAAAATCTGATAGTGTAGTGCATGTAAGTGTGTAAGAAAGGGGTGAAGAGAGGACAAGGAAGACGAAGGAAAGATCGCACGCAATCCGCAGTCAGTTTGTTAGGAAACTGCGCCGGCATTCGCCTGGTGTCGATGGATAAACCTCGGAACTACCGATCACAGCAACCGGCAGCTAGAATTTTCTTCCAGCCAGTGATTGCATTAATCCTAGTAATATGTAGTATGTATTGTGTATTTGGCGTTATTGGGTCGGCAATCCGACTTCGCCGGCCAGCTACCGGTGTCCCTCATGACTGGGCCAAGTTAAATTCCCATGCTTGGAGGTAAGAGCGACATGAGGCGAAATGACGTATTCTCTTCACCGTCACTAGCAATATCCGCCTGCTTGAGCTTTTTCTTCGTCACACAGCTACAGAAATTGGGACGATTTTAAAGGAAAGCACCAACTCTATTTTTGCCTCGACTGGAAATCGAACCCGGGACCACAGCACAGGAAGCTAGTACGCTGCCCATGAGCCATCCCAGAAAACCTAGTAATATATCTAGCTAATTAAATAAGCTAGATTGTGTTGCAAATTCGCCACCGTCGGGACTGGAGCCCTAGTACCTTCCGGGCACTGCAACGCAGACACCGACGTCTCCCGGCTGGGGATGGTAGATTTTTTTATAATTTATTTATTGAGCGATTGGAAATTACACAGATCAGTACTAAATTACTATCTCATGTGCATTTGCTGGCTTACATTGTAACTTATACTAAACTTAACACTAAAAACTTAAAACTAAACTACCTTACTATACGTGTAGGAAACTACAAGAGCCCCTACTATGAACAATTAGTTGAGAAAATGTTCAAGAACGCTTCGAAAGGAAATCTATTCTTAATTCTAGTAGGGAAATCATTTATAGTGGCCAGGTTGTAGTGGACGGCTCGGTTTATTGTATTTAGGTTGGAGTAAAAATTATTGGAAAGATGGGCAATATGTTTGATGATCGGTGATATATTCAGTTCTTTATGAAGTTGGGCGTTAGAGATGAACCGTGGGGCATGTGTTGTTAATCTGAGGAATCTATTTTGTGCAATTTGAAGTTTATTAATGTTAGAAATAGATGCATTGGTCCAGATGGGATATGCGTAGAGCATTAATGGTCTGACTATTGCTTTATAAATTGTAATGGCATTTGTTAGGGATAGCCGGCTTTTGGAGTTGATAAGGCATTTTAGTTGAGCTATTTTCATTTTTGCTTGTTGTTGTTTTAGTGTTACGTGTGTTTTCCAGTTGAGTCTTCGTTGAGTCGAAATTCATCCCGAGGTATTTTACTGATTGGTTTTGTGGTGTCCATGGAATTGTGTGTTTATTAATGTGTAGTGGTGGTGGGTGAGAAAATGGTCTTAGTAAGAATATTTTGGCAGTTGATTTAGTTGGGTTGAGTTTGATTTTCCACAATGTTGACCGCTGGTCTATTTCATTTAGGTGATTTTGTATCCTATCGGTAATGGTCTTAAGTGAGTGGCTGGATTTGTAGATTGCGGTATCGTCGGCGAATTGTGCTAATTGGGTGTGTATTGTAGTGGGTATGTCAGCTGTGTATATGTTGAATAGTGTGGGTGAGAGTGGTGAACTTTGTGGAAGGCCTGCTATTATTTTTCGGGTTGGTTTGGTTTTTTCGTGTTTCCGGGCGCGTCAACTGCTTTGGTCATTAGTCCCGTTAGTGTAGTGCATGTTTTTTTTCACGGGAGATGGCGGTGGTATTCCCCCGCAGGATGGCGAGATCCGGCGCCGACCTACCGTCGGCTAGTGGGTTTCCCCGTAACCAGGACTCTCCCACCAGCGGGGCACCGCCCCAGTCGGGACAAGCTCTAAGCTCCCGACCGGTCTCCCGGAATATGTGGTAGTGTAGTGTAAGTGAGTGTGTGAGGGGAGAGGATAGGACAAGGAAGAGGAAGGACAGATCGCGCGCGGTCCGTGGCCCGTTTTGTAGGGTACTGCTCCGGCATTCGCCTGGTGTTGATCGGAGAAACCACGGAAAACTACCGATCAGAGCAGCCGGCCGCTAGAATTCTCCTCCATACTGCGACTGAATTCGACCTAGGTGAGAGGTTAGTGTCGCAAATCCTGCCGCCGTGGGGAGTGGGAACCTAGGACCTCCCGGTCAGAGGCGCTGCAGTGACATCAGTTGATGCACTGAGCTACCGCTCCCGGTATGTTTTTTCGGGCGTTGGAGGGGGTGGTAGCAGGGGGCGAAGAGCCCTTCCCTGGGCCAAGGGCCGCCCAGCGGGGGGAGGCAAGGGGGGGCGTGGCCGGGCGCAGCGCCGAGGTAAGCAACCGGCCGTGGCCTTGGCCCGGTGGGCGGCCCCCGCGGCGACTGACCCCGCGCACGTTGCTCCCAACTGCACCCAAAGGCGAACAGCGACAGGCGAATAAATAAGGAAGCGAGTGCGGCGACGGGTAAAAAAGGAGGCATGGCGAGCACAAGGAAGAAAACAACTTACAACCAACTTGTCCACAGAGGCTCATTACAGCATAATAATAATAATAATAATAATAATAATAATAATAATAATAATAATAATAATAATAATCTAAAGCACAGTCCCGGCGGATTGATTTGGAAGAAGTATCAAAGTGTAGAACAAGAAAAGCTTGGACTAAAGAGAGAAAAAAAGCACACAGCCAGCAGATGAAAGAAAAATGGGGACAAAGAAAGGCTAAGAAACACATCTGAGTACTTTGCATAGTCCCAACTGGCCTTATTCGCAATAATAAAAATTATTATTATTATTATTATTATTATTATTATTATTATTATAAACTATCAGTTAGATCTTAACCTGCCAGATCTCACCCTCGTTGGAGACAAGCAAATATGAATGACATGATAATCCCAGAAGGGTTTAGAGTATACCTGAAAGAAATGTTTTAAAAAATCATAATATTGTGATCTCTTGATAGGGTGAAAACATTTTTTTCAATGAGAAAGGAGCTCCTGAAGTCATACATCGAGATGTGACAAAGCATCTTAGCATTGTAGCACCGCCTGAATGAGAATTTAACATAGCAACTGCAAAAGACTGGTTTGCAACGCGTACACTCATCCTGCGCTGGTCCCTGAAATCTCCTAGTGCCATTGGAAACGACCTGAAACCTGAGAAGTGTCATCCCATGTAAGAGCTGAGTAATCCACTCATTAACAGTAATAATAATAATAATAATAATAATAATAATAATAATAATAATAATAATAATAATCCTTTGTATCACAACACATATCGTACTCTTGACGTGATCATCCGGTTAGATTCGCGAGTGTATCAAAAGCAGACTGATTGAATGACGAAAAATCGCGATTTCCAAAATCAGAGTTGGAGCAACGTAAGACCCTATGGTCGTGATGCGAGTCTCCTGCGGTAGACCTCACAGCTAGAATTCGTCCACATCCTCTGCAGAATCCTAAAATAAAGCCCAGATTCATAAAAGAAACGAATCTGGGGGTAAAATGAACTGAACCAAGCAAAACCAGCCCCTCAAAATACGTATTTTTTCAGACATTATTCACGGAGCAATTTCAATTGGGATCTCCACTTCACATTTTTGAAATACTTTTGTTTGCTTGAAATAAAAAATGTATGGGTATTGTCATAAAGGGAATATTGTTTTGGATGAGATGTGATTTCTATATATGATAATTATTTTTTAGTACATTGAGAAAAAAATGCTGGTATTGAGAGTGGTTACCGGCCCCATGTTTCACCCTAAATGTGCCACTGAGGTAGAACTAGATTTTCTAATAAGAAAACTGATGAAAGAGTTCATATTTTCAATCGCAACTCATCACATTAAAAAATAAAATCGTGATTGACCTTTATTGATTCATGGACCAACTAAAAATCTTCACTGAAAAAGGAATAATGATATTTTATACCGTATCTTATTCTGTGTATAAAAGTTACTCGCTCCTACAAGTGGCATTCCGATATCTCTAACGTTTAAAAATAAACTTAATCCTCGAAAGAAACGGGGCAAATATTCCTTAACCTTGATTCTCATTTAGACAGGAGCCACCTTTTGTGGAGCAATTCCGATCAATACCAGGCTACTGTCAAAGCAGTTCCTTAACAAGCGAGCTACGGACCGCGCGCGATCTTTCCTTCCTCACACTTATTACCTCTCGTCTCATTTCATAAAAACTTGTTTACACGCACCACACCACCACTCATATTGGTCAACCAGTCGGTAGATTAGAGCATGCCCTGGCTGGGGTGGTGCCTCGGCCAAGATAACTGGAGGAGAAAATCCTCACTAGCCGACGTGTATGAGGGCGCTGGATCTGACATTCCAGCAAGAGAGAACTCCACCTCCATGCACTACTCTTAAGGGATTAATGAAGTTAACAGTTGTCACGCCCAGAAATACAAAATGTTCAATCATTCAACTGATGAATGAATGTTTGCTTCAACGTTATGCAAGCGAGCGCATTGGTGTCGTTTCGGCCCACTGCGGAAGGCTGGCGCGTCGCCGCCCACCAACGCAAGCGATTCCTTCGCCTCCTCCCCCAAGGCCCAATGGATGGATGCTTTTGCTTCTTCCTCCTCTGCTGGGGCCTTTGTTTCTCTCTGTGTAGCTCCTGTGCCGCGTGGCTTCTCAGCACCGTTGATAGGAGTCAAATTCGATAGCGCCTACTTCTGCCGGCGACAGAGCAATGTGAGGTACAAAGAAAGGCAGCCGATCTTCCCACCACATTGCGATTTAAAACTAAATATGTCCTTGTGAAATATATGGTGGGTATAGTGCATCCTGAATGGTTCTTGGATGATATTATTTCATCTCCCTCTCATTCTAATATTTGCACAGCTGGATGTTTTAAATATGTTAGATATTGATGTGTAAATAGGTTTTTTAATATATATATATAATATATATATAATATTTACATATATATACATATATATATACATATATATATATATATATACATATATATATACATATATATATAATATATATATATATATATATAATAATAAATAAGGTTTCTTTAATATATATATATATATATATATACATATATATATATATATATATATAGAGAGAGAGAGAGAGAGAGAGAGAGAGAGAGAGAGAGAGAATTATTCATATGTTGGCATATTTACTTGTTCGTAATTCATATCTTTATTTGAATTATCAATTTTAATGCAATGGACATTACTTTCAATAAAACTAATTAACATTACTAATCCAGTCGGGAACGTAGAGCTTGTCCCAGATGGGGCGGTGACCAGCTGGTGCGAGATACTTGGTTGGGGGAACACCCGCAACTGGTAGGTCGGCGTGGGATCATCCAGCGGGAGAAGATCACAGCCACCTCCCGCGATACATCACTACACTCACGGAACTATGACCTTAGCCGTTGCCGCGCTATGAATCACTGAACAATCAATCTGATGGCAGTTTCTTATTGTAATGAAAGATTTTTTTGTGTAAAATGTATTGTTAGTCCATACCGAAGTTGACGGGACATATGCAGCTAAGGTCTAACGATTTTGTTTCTTCTTATAGAAAAAATGCACATACAACCCCCATTTGGCGCTTTGAAGCGCTCTAGTAGAATAATTTAACAACATAACAATTGATTGGCACTAAAATTTCCAAAAGCACGTTGCCAGAGGGCTCCAACAATGACCGTGCGCGCACGATCGCGGCGACAATGATCGGGCGCTATGCCCACGAAATGAATCAGGCAGTTAATGGATTAATGTTATTAATATTATATTTTACGGAACACTTGCATTTTTATATATGTGTAAAATAATATGTATTATATCACGTAACAATATTACTCGTAATTTCATTACAAAAATGATCAAAACCATTGTTAAAAGAATCAAACTAGTCCAAATTCGAGGACGCACCAAAACCTTCAGAGCCGACACGTGCATAGTAATAATTTATAATTTTTCCCTGCCTTATGTCTTTCAGTGTGTTTGTCACTTGCCAAAATTAAATAACTCATCAGATAGCGCCAGTTGTAGGGAATAACTCGGGAATAACGTATCTCAAAATATGTAATTTTGGACTTGTTTTGTTTTTGTAAGAAGCCCCTCAGTCGCAAAAATTCCATTCATTTGTGATCATGGACCAACATTTTTGTACAGTTGGTATTAAATATTTATGTATGAATGTAGTCCTCTAAGCGAATCTTCAGGAACAAGGCCGAAATGTTAACTACGGGACGTAGCCAGGGCGCAGGCGCAGTCGCAGCCGAAGACTTACGAGGAGGCCTAGTGATTAAAGGCTCTTATAAGATGTGTGACATACAAACTTTTGTTATTTTAAAATAATCATTTTAAATTTTCTTCATATTCATTTTCTTGTCATCAACACAAGAAGTTACTCTTGATGTTGACAGGTAGAGCCACCTCTATGGATGGCTTTGTCTGCGGTCAAAGAGTTGAATGGGTAGATTCCTGCAGATATGGGGAATTTCGAAGAAAAATCTGTTAAAAATATTATATTCTCATGTGATTCCAACCCCTTAGGTTCTACAGCGATATCTTCCAAATTTAGAGCTTCTTGTGAGAAAACTTATTATTTTTAATGCAATATTAGAAATAAATTGAAGATACTGTGCTACCATTTTCAACAAATGACAATGAATACATCCGATTCTTAGTGACAGGTAATACAGCAATTTAAGCGAATAAGAATGAATGCAGTGAGTTAAATGAAGTTTGTAGTTTTACGTTAAAAATGCGTAAAAATAATTAAGATTGATATCCCCACTTAAGTTGCTGTTTTTATTTTAAAAATAATATCGTACCTCGTGGTAATTTGAAAATCATTGTAATTTTAATTTTTGAGAACATAAACAAGATTTGATAAGTTATGTTCTGAATTATTCGGAAGGATTCACTTCCGTAGTTAAGAGCCATCTGAGAAATAGATCTTGTTAGATTTTTCATTATGAATTGATCAGTTGAAAAAAAAAAGAATTTCAAAGTAAAACCAATCAGTAAGGTCAAACTCAGATACCTCGCTTTTTAGTACACTAGGTGAATAATTAAAGTAGACTTTTCCTTTATTTTATCTGTCAACGTCAGTGTTTTCTATTATATATTTTTGTATGTCTTTTCATAAGTGGAGTTTACTTAAATTTATCAGTCCTTTACAATTTCTTTAAAAAATAACCATATGTAGTTGATGCGACTATAAATAAATCAAATCAATCAATCTTTAAAAAATATTTGTTTATCAGTTTTTGCCCTCTCATTTACCAATTGTAATTTGAAAATATACACCTTTTTAATGTCATACTTAATGCAATAAAATGAAAATTATTGAGTACATTATGTAAATTTATGAAGACTGACAATTTGTTCTTTAAATTTGTTGCTTCTTAAATTACTTTCGCTGTTGAGTTCCGGAATCTCTCATTATTGACCTTCATCGCATCAACGGGTCTGGAATTCGAATCCAGGCCGAGGCCGTAGGTGGGGATTACTTCATACCCAACGCGCAGAGAAAGTCAAGTTCACCTCAGATATTCAATACACAGCTGCAAACATGATATCATTTCCTGATTTTTGCCTTGTTATTCTTAAACTCAAACTTTTCTAGCTGTTTATATTTCAGTAAAAAAAGTTAATCGTATGATATTTTAATGCATTTGAAGATAAATGTAGGTTTTGGTAATGGTTAGAGTACGATTCAGTCGTCACTTTTATTCAGTTCCTTGACGAATGTGAAACGTTAATGAGAAAATTTTTTAAAAGAAATAAATAGAAACAATCTCATAGAAAATTTTGTTAGGTTTTATTTTTAATGCAGTAACGTTTTGCTGCACTGCACCCTTTTCGAGATATAAACAGAAAGTAGAAACGTTTAATATGTTTACATTCTAATTTCTGCAAAAACCGTTCTGAAGTAAAAAAATATTTTATAATTTATTTGTAGAAAATAGTCATCGTCGCGAAGGCTGACAAAAATCCCTAAACGTTAGTTTGCATTCATTTTTTCAATTACCAATAGTTTTCTAGTTATTTGCTTAAAATTGCTTTATTGATCCAAATGTTTCGACAAATTTTGCCATCTAGCACCGCACCCCTTTACAGTAATGTCATCAGAGACAAAGGTAAATAAAATTACGTTTTCGTTAAATGCTTTACGCCCTTCTTTATCGTCAATAAATTAAAAATTATATAATTTGAATTTTAAAGAGTTTCAAAGTACTATTTCTTCTCGTTCCTTGATCACAAAAGTGAAATTTCGGGTAAAAGGCTATACTTTTTCCCTTAAATGGAGATCCTATATAAATGTTGCTCATGAAGCAGTTCAATAATTTCTCTTTTTAAACTCATCAACAGAAAAATATTTGTTAAATCTCATGATAAAGACCCCACTTTCACCATTGTTTGTATAAAAATATTAGGTAAAACAAAATGTGCTATCACTTTTGGTATTATTTTGCAATATCTTCAGGAGGAAAATTAGCTGTACTGCAGCAGTGGCGAATTCTGAACATTATTTCAAGTATATCGCACTTGTGTATGTACTACACTTCAAACAACCTCTATCGTTGTCTTTTATTTTGAGCTTTTCTAAAATCTCAATATTATGGAATTCCCTCCTTAATAATTGTTCTATAAGACAATTACACAAACCACTAACTTCTGGATCATTTACACACTCCGTTTTCACACAAACTTCAAAGATGCGTCACTTAGGAACGACCAGAGGACGACTGTTCATCGCAATATTTTGGGGTGCCTGTCCACCGTCCAGCCTCGTATCCTCCCCTCTCCCCGCCCTTCAAACATGAGGAGTTCTAGGTTATCGTGGCTGATATACTGTGCCTTCGACTGTGCTAGTAATCTGGGCGGCATTAAGGACTGTTCGTAATTTCTCACCCTAACGCACTTCATAGCGCTTACGGACAGACTGACTGGCTCTCGGTAGCAAAACAGAGTTATTTTTCGAATCTGTTTTAAAGCTTTCAATATCCCAAAAACCTTTTAGATGATTACCAAACTTACGAAATACTTCTTATACACTTCGAATTACTAGGTATGCCGCCGGTATACGCGGTGTATTGGACAATTCGCCACTGTACTGTAGTTTTGTTAAAATAAATACTACATGTTAAACCTGTTGTCGGTTCTTTTATCGCATATAAATAAGACATTTTGAAACTCTTACATATATTTAGATATTTAAATATATGTAGTATTAATATATTTATTTGGATATCTGAAGAAATGAGCCATCTGTCTTCAACGAACATGTTGCTTAAGTATTATTGTTATTTATCCTTGAAAATAGTTTTGTTTTTCTCCTTTCAAAATTCAAAATTTAAGTAGTATATGACTTGGTGTAGGGATCACAGAATTTTGAAAATGTGCACACAATTCACTTTTCCCCATAGGACGTCATACGCAGTTTTTAACTGTTTTTTTGACGTAAAATAAATAAATAAATAAATAAATAAATAAATAAATAAATAAATAAATAAATAAATAAATAAATAAATAAATAAATAAATAAATAAATAAATAAATAAATAAATAAATAAATAAATAAATAAATAAATAAATAAATAAATAAATAAATAAAAATATATAAATAAATAAATAAATAAATAAATAAATAAAAGTATCCATTCACTGTCCACGTCCTCCTACATTTGAGCTCTTGGCTGGCAACTGCCGCGTACAGCGCGAAGCCAATGGTCCCGCGCAGAGCGACCTCCGCGGCCGCAGCCATGAACCAACCGATTGGACCGTTACGAGGCGCTCCTCGCCTTGAACTTTCGCGGAGAGCGTGTTGGCTTCCGACGTAATCTTTCTGAATTTCGCAGAGAGCCGTTGACTCATCAATTCGCACCTGCGAGCAACGAACGCATTTATCCTGAATGATTGTTTAATCAATAATAAATTTAATTGTCAATTTCATTAATTGGTCTAAGAATTATTGAACGAGGGAGTGAAAGTCGCTGCGCTAAAACCCAATGATATGGCACATGGTTTGATGGCATATGTTTTAAATTTGTTTGAATCGATCAGTTAATTTAAAATGAAAACTCTCGATAATCAGCATCCTAAACTTTACGAACATTAGGGTCAATTCGAAATAAAATTTGAAAAATAAAAATAAAACGAAAGCCACAAAATTCACTATTAGAAGACCGCAAAAACGTTCAATAACTGAAAAAATGACATATTTTTTTATTTAAAAGAATGGATGCATCAACAGTTCTTGGATTATTAGCGACACTCACAGAAAAATTTACAAAATTGTCAGATCAGTTTTAATCTTCTACAATGTATTATAAAACAAAAAATTATAGTATAGCTCTAACAATTATTCAAGCAAAAGAAATCATTGCATGTTTCAAAACCGCATTACTGCTTGTATTATATTTCACACTTCAATTTTGTTCTGGATTTAAAGTATTTTCCTATCAAACTTGCAACATGCACTCGAACGTGAATTTTCCCAACAATACTTCTAAACTGCCTCCAATTTTTAAAAACTACTATTCATTGTTTGGACGATATCTCGGAGGAAAAAGTATAAGAAAAAAACTCAGCATTCCTTGGTTTCGGTTGAGGCATCTCTTGAGGTGAGGCGCCACCGTCGACTGCCGTGCGAAACGACGCAGTAAAAAGACAGGGTCTCGGAAGCGGAAACCAGCGATCGCGGCTTTGTGGCGGCGGCGGCGGCGGCGGCGGCGGCGGCGGCGGCGGCGGCGGCGGCGGCAACGGCGGCGGCGGCGGCGGCGGCGGCGGCGGCGGCGGCGGCAGCGGCGGCGGCGGCGGCGGCAGCGGCGGCGGCGGCGGCAACGGCGGCGGCGGCGGGGGCGGCGGCGGCGGCGACGGCGGCGGCGGCGGCGGCGGCGGCGACGGACGGCGGCGGCGGCGGCGGCGGCGGCGGCGGCGGCGGCGGCAGCGGCGGCGGCGGCGGCGAGCGGCGGCGGCGGGCGGCCGGCGGCGAGCGGCGGCGGCGAGCGGCGGCAGCGGCCGGCGCGCGGCAGCGGCGGCGGCAGCGGCGGCGGCGGCGGGCGGCGGCGGCGGCGGCGGCGGCGGCGCGGCGGACGGCGGCGGCGGCGGCGGACGGCGGCGGCACGGCGGCGGCGGCGACGCGGCGGCGGCGCGGCGGCGGCGGCGGCCGGCGGCGGCGGCGCGGCGGCGGCGGCGGCAGCGGCAGCGGCGGCGGCGGCGGCGGACGGCGGCGGCGGCGGCGGCGGCAGCGGCGGCGGCGGCGGCGGCGCGGCGGCGGCGGCGGCGGCGGCGGCGACGGCGGCGGCGGCGGCGGCGGCGGCGGCGGCGGCGGCACGGCGCGCGGCGGCGGCGGCGGCGGCGGCGGCGCGGCAGCGGCGGCGGCGGCGGCGGCGGCGGCGGCGGCGGCGGCGGCGGCGGCGAGCGGCGGCGGCGGCAGCGGCGGCGGCGAGCGGCGGCGGCCGGCGGCGGCGGCGGCGGCGGCGACAGCGCGCGGCGCGGCGGCGCGCGGCGGCGGCGGCGGCGGCGGCGGCGGCGGCGGCGGCGGCGGCGGCGGCGGCGGCGGCCGGCGGCGGCGGCAGCGCGGCGGCGGCGGCGGCGGCGGCGACGGCGGCGGCGGCGGCGGCGGCAGCGGCGGCGGCGGCGGCGGCAGACGGCGGCGGCGGCGGCGGCGGCGGCGACGGCGGCGGCGGCGGCGGCGGCGGCGGCGGCGGCGGCGGCGGCGGCGGCGGCGGCGGCGGCGGCGGCGGCGGCGGCGCGAGCGGCGGCAGCGGCGGCGGCGGCGATGACGGCGGCGGCGGCGACGGCGGCGGCGGCGGCGGCGGCGGCGGCGGCGGCGGCGGCGGCACGACGCGGCGGCGGCGGCGGCGGCGGCGGCGGCGGCGGCGGCGGCGGCGGCAACGGCAGGCGGCGGCGGCGGCGGCGGCACGGCGGCAGCGGCGGCGGCGGCGGCGGCGGCGGCGGCGGCGGCGGCGGCGGCGGCAGCGGCGGCGGCAGCGGCGGCGGCGGCGGCGGCGGCGGCGGCAGACGGCGGCGGCGGCGGCGGCGGCGGCGGCGGCGGCGGCGGCGGCAGCGGCGGCGGCAACGGCGGCGCGGCGGCGGCGGCGAGCGGCGGCGGCGGCGGCAGGCGGCGGCGGCGGCGGCAACGCGGCAGCGGCGGCGGCGGCAGCGGCGGCGGCGGCAGCGGCCGCAGCGGCGGCGGCAGCGGCGGCGGCAGCGCGGCGACGGCGGCGGCGGCGGCAACGGCAACGGCAGCGGCGGCAGCGGCGGCGGCGGCGGCGGCGGCGGCGGCGGCAGCGGCGGCGGCGGCAGCGGCGGCGGCGGCGGCGGCGGCGGCGGCGGCGGCGGCGGCAACGGCGGCGGCGGCGGCGGCGGCGGCGGCGGCGGCGGCGGCGGCGGCGCGGCGGCGGCGGCGGCGGCGGCGGCGGCGGCGGCGGCGGCGGCGGCGGCGGCGGCGGCGGCGGCGGCGGCGGCGGCGGCCGGCGGCGGCACGGCGGCGGCGGCGGCGGCGGCGGCGGCGACGCGCGGCGGCGGCGGCGACGGCCGGCGGCGGCGGCGGCGGCGCGGCGGCGGCGGCGGCGGCGGCGGCGGCCGGCGGCGGCGGCGGCGGCGGCGGCCGGCGGCAGGCGGCGGCGGCGGCGGCGGCGGCGGCGGCGGCGGCGGCGGCGGCGGCGGCGGCGGCGGCCGGCGGCAGCGGCGGCGGCGGCGGCGACGGCGGCGGCGGCGGCGGCGACGGCGGCGGCAGCGGCGGCGGCGGCGGCGGCGGCGGCGGCAGCGGCGGCGGCGGCGGCGCGGCGGCGGCGGCGGCGGCGGCGGCGGCGGCAGTGGCGGCGGCGGCGGCGGCGGCGGCGGCGGCGGCGGCGTCCGGCCGGAGCGAGCGAGCAGCCAGCGAGCGCCTCGCCACGCCGCGCCGTCGCCGCGGCCTTGCCGTATTTGGCGGTGGACGCTGGCAGGTAGGAGGCGGCGGCGGCGACGGGGCTGCCTGAGTCAGTGCTGCTCTCCTTCTCGCGACGGACGCGTCCTCGGCGCGAGGCCGCCATCGCGGTTGCCCCGACGCCACCACCCCCACCACCACCCCCACCACCCCTCCCCCCGGTGTTCGCGCATTTGGAATAATAATAATAATAATAATAATAATGATAATAATAATGATAATAATAATGATAAATGATAGTTCGCGCAATATAATAATAATAATAATAATAATAATAAATGATAATATAATAATGATAATGATAATAATAATGATAATAATAATGATAATGATAATGATAATAATGATAATATGTAATGATAATGATAATGATAATGATAATGATAATGATAATGATAATCATAATGATAATGATAATACTTGAAAATTCAAACTATGAGTTGTACTGTCAGAGAAGTTATTACAGATAAAACCATTCATCATAACAGACCAGACATAACTTTCAATATAATAGACAAACAGCAAAAGATTGGCTACCTGATTGACATAAGTATTCCACAAACATCTATTCTTCAAATAGCGCATGCAGATAAAGTATACTGAACTAGCAGCGGAAGTCAAGGCACTATGGCATCTCCAAAAAGTTCATATTGTTCCTGTGATCATATCCTGCACAGGGGTTATACCAAATAACATTCATAAACATCTGGAACTTATTCAAATGCCAAAATATACGTTCAAAAGTTTGCAAAAGTCTTTCATTTAAAACACATGCAGGATTATGTGAAAATTCGACGAAACATGAATTGACCTGTGTCTTGGTTATTAACCCGACACAAAGTCAATAAAGCCCGGTGAATACTGAGAAAAACAATAAATAAGAATAACAATAATATCCGGGATTTGGATATTAAAAACGTGTCTACTTATAGATGTGGCAGTGCCGTGGGATCAAAACATCGTTACTAAGGAGACAGAGAAACGCCGTAAGTACAAAAATTTGAAAATGGAGATCAGCCGAATGTGGGGCGTAAAAGTAAATGTTGTCGGGATGGTTATCGGAACTCTGGGATTTGTTCCGCAGAATTTGTGTAAGAACTTGGCTAAACTCCCATATCATTCAAAAGACTGGGAAGCGCAAAACATTGCTTCATTGGGAACAGCCCACATTTTCCGGGAATTATTTTTCAGGCACTAGCAGTCCCTGTATCTGCTCCTTACGAAACTTGTTGCAACCTGGAATATATTTAAATTCAACCGATTCGTAACATCTTTAGTCGTGAAGTAGAGGAATAATAATATTGATAATGTTAATAATAATAATAATAATAATAATAATAATAATAATAATAATAATATAGTTATGATCATAACAACAATAATACTTAAGTTTTCTATAAAGAGTACAGGTTTTAGGCGTTCCGGGAGGTAAGATGAACTCAATATTCGATTATTTCCAATAGAAATATTTTTGGGAAATCTCTGGGCCAAAAATTTTGTAATGAGTTTTTCTCGAATATGTCGAACTCCTATTTGTTGAGTTTATCCTTTCTTCTCCGAAATTATTCATATAATATCGCTTGAAAATATCCCTTTTGCATTTCTTGAACTCAGTGAATATTTACAAATGGGATGTAATTAGAATGAACATTTCTGGGGGTTGTGACTAATATGATACTATATTACCTGAAAGGTTTCCTTTTTGTATTAAGAGAATATTCTTTACAGATAAAAGTAATTCCCCGCATAAAACAACCTTAGGAATTCCATGTCTACGTGGTGTAAAGGACAGTTCCGGTATGGCTGTCCAGAAAGCAAAATGTCGCCATAAAAAGAAGGATAAGTCTAAACAGTTCGCTCTCCGAAGGCTCTATAACCCAGGACGAGCTCTGATCGGACATTTGCGCACCGCAATTGTTTATTATTATTATTATTATTATTATTATTATTATTATTATTATATTATTATTGCTTGGCAATTCTGCCTTCCAAGGATTCGCATATTTTTATTTTTATTGTATAGCATTTGGACATGCAACCCCATCACTTTAGCTTACTACTAGCTAATTTACAGAATTTCATACTTGTATTTTTAACATATACATATACACAATTTATATACAATACACAATTTAGCGCACATTATTCATGCTCAGATCTCTCTCTATACATACATTCACAATTATATTTATTTTCATGAAATGAAAATTTACAAATTTCAACGTACATTACGTATTATAGTTAATATATATTTTCATGAAGGTTTTAAGATATCTTTCGGTCCTCGGAGATATAGTCTCTTGGTATTGTATAAAGTTTTCCCCATTTTCATCGCAATACATTGATGGATTTTTTCGTGTTTCCGGGCGCATCAACTGTTTCGGTCATTAGCCTCGTTAGTGTAGTGCATGTTCTTTTTTCTCGGGTGAAGGCGGTGATCTTCCCCCACTGGATGGCGAGATCTGGCACCGACCTACTGTTGGCTAGTGGGGTTTCCCCCTAACCAGGACTCTCCCACCACCGGGGCACCGCCCTAGCCGGGACAAGCTCTAAACTCCCGACCGGTCTCCCGGAGTATGTGATAGTGTGGTGCATGTTAGTGTAAGTGTGTGTGTGTGTAAGAGGAGCGGATAGGACAAGGAAGAGGAAGGACAGATCGCGCGCGGTCCGTGGCCCGTTTGGTAGGGTACTGCTCCAGCATTCGCCTGGTGTTGATCGGAGAAACGACGGAAAACTACCGATCAGAGCAGCCGGCCGCTAGAATTCTCCTCCACACAGCGACTGAATTCGACCTAGCTGAAAAGCTAGTCGGTCGGAAAAGCTAGTCGGTCGGTCGGTCCGGAAAAGCTGACCTCCCGGTCAGAGGCGCTGCAGTGACATCAGTTGACTCACTGAGCTACCGCTACCGGTCATCGCAATACTGCAGGAGTCTCCTCACAAAGGCGAATGGGGGGTGCTTGGAAATAGAGGATTACCCTACAACCAGGCGCTAGAGATGATAGGAAGGAAAGATGGGGGAGGAAAGATCGCCTGCTCTAGCATCCGCCCGAAATAGATTGGAGAAAGTCAAGGAAACGATCGATCACAGCAGCCTATCTGTAGAATGTTTACACAAGCAGTTCCTTCGATTCGTCTACTCATCTAGTGACGAAAATTCAACATCGGGACTCGAATCTAGAACTTTCCTGCCTATAAAGCTTCAGTTGCAAGCTATGGACAACATATGCGAACGTACCAGAAATTTGAAATATATTTCACTTAACTTCTCTTCTACGCGAATGCTAGGAGTAGGCAACCAAGTAGAGATCGCTAACAGGATGGTTGCCTCCAACGCGCCCCTTAGTCTGAGATTGTTTCGTCTTCCTCCACTAGAAAAAAACATTTTGAAATTTTCGAAATTCCAATACTTTTACTATACTTGGGTTTTCGTAACGCGGCAGCTGAGGATATTATCTTCAAGATGGAATATGGCACGACTTTTTGCGTCTTTCGTTGTCAAATTGCTGGTAATATAAATATTAACGGCGTGAGAGATATTTCCAAAAAATTATATTTGTCTATTTTTTTAACAAAAGAATACGTCAAAGTGGCCTTTATACCATTATATTTTATCCACATAGTGGCATTCGTTCAAAAAATTTAAAGAAGAAATTTAGAGCTGTTTTCGAGAAAAAGGCCTTTGAGCGTTTCTGAAAATGCGGAATTTCTATCACATTTTCAGAAAAAATTAAAAGTTTCGAAAATTGTTATAAAACATTGTTTTAAGCTCATGTACTCATGAATGTAAATAGGTATTAAATTTTCAAATATAATAAAAACTGCAGGCGTTTTCGAGAAATTCTTGTTTTATTATATATATATATATATATATATATATATATATATATATATATATATATATATATAATACGCAGTCACCTATGGATCATTACCTGTTCTCATTTACATTGTTAACACAAAACAAAATACAAACAAAGTTGGAAAGCTATTTTACCATCTTCATACATAGGCAGTCCACGCAGGCATATGCTGAAGATGCCAAGGCATCTTGAGAGAGAGGGACAGGAAAGGAGAAAGAGGGAGATAAGGGCGGAACAACGTCTGCCGGGTTGCGCTAGTTCCGTATAATTATTTCGTCTAATATAACGCCTTCCTTCGGAGGGGAAGTAAAGCCGGCTGTCCCATGTTAGTACATTGACTGCATGTAAAAGATCCTCAAGCCTAAATGACGCCTCTGAGCTAAATTCAAAAATCGCCTGTTTCGTCGCCCAAGTAATAGCTTTTTTCTTCCATAATAAGTCGCCCAAGTAATACCTTTTCCCCTCCCATTGTGAAAGGAATGTAACGAAATTTGCGTGGTCAGACGGAAGAGCAGGCCTCATGGTCAGAGTCTCGCCAGGTAAAATAAGGCAAATTCAATTCAATTCAATTCAATTCAATATTGCCCGAAAACTACTAAAATTTTCAAAAAAATGTGCCTGACCATAATGAAAGAACTAATAATGAAGAACGAATTTCAATTTAAGGAAAAAGCTCTATCTTCAATTTTGTAGTTGTAGGAAGACGTCGGAAAACGCTTGTATGCATGTACATACGGACGGACTGACGGTCTGAGGTGAATCCCAAAACATGTATTTCCATTAAAATTTCAAAATCGACTTTCCGACGCATTACATAACATTCTCTGTACTATTTACATTACTCCGTACATACGTACGTATAGGAGAAAGTAAAAATAAGGAATTGTTTAGGGTTTTCTGTTTCCCGTAAAAAGCATCTGTAGCACATTTCTGTTGTATTTTTTTCTTCTGTTCCTTCACTCGTGCAATGCAATCACAAGAGTTAAGCTAGTTTCGTATTTAAGTCTCATATTTGCAATTTTTTCTTTCGATAGACGCTCTCCAAGAATAATCCTATCTGATTTATGTACTAAATGAATCCAATGACTTTTACGCCACTCCTTCAGGTGTAAAAATCTGACGCTTCGACTGACCTCTGCTTTCTAATTCGCCTGCGATAGAATCTCAATTCTTCCTTCCGTGACCTAATATGACCTCGCGACTGTGCAATAACGCAGTGTAGTATTTTGTATCTCCTTTGTTTCGTTTGCTGTAATTTCTCCTTTAGAAAAGTGAAAACAGAGATGAGTAAAGAGTAAAATGTTTTTGGTAATTTAATTTATCGCTAAAGAAACGAAATATCTTGTTAATTCAATTTAGACGTTTTTCAGACGTTGCAGGCTTTTGTAATAAGTATCTTCTTAAATAGTAGCAGAAAGTACGAAGATCCTATATAAATGTTGCTCATAAAGCAATTCAATAAAAAGATACCTAAATGTTGTCCCTTCTTTGAACTCCTCTAAATCCCTTCTTTGAACATGCTTGTTAATGATTACCATTAACTAGCATGTTCAAAGAAGGGATTGTTTGCATATCTCGAATACCTAAGAAAGTTATGTAATATTGCAAACTATGAATCCCAAGATGTCGGAAATAACGTTCTGAAGGTTCTCGACACTGAGAAATTATTTATTTTTTTAGCACACTCTCGAATCAATCTTGCTCAACGAGGGGCTCAGTGAATTTCAAAGATTGATTTTTTATTTTCCGGCCGCGTCAGCTACTAATGGCATTAGTTCCATAGATTTCGTGCTTCCCGGAAGGTGGCGATGTTCTCTGCAGCTAGAACATGAGATCCGGCGCCGACCTACTACCGATATTATGTGCTGAAGAGAGGAACTCTCAGATGTGAAATCTTGATTGGTAATTAATTAATAGAGCCATTGATGTTTTAGTTGGAAAATGAAGTTGCATTTTCAATGTGTATACAATATTTATACATCTACTTCCCTGTACCCTACCCCATGTACCATTAAAGTATTATACAAGCTTGTCTCATGTCATTAGTCCTCTCAACCTATGCAGTATACATTCATAAGCTCAGCGAAGAGTGTTCAGTAGCTAGTTGCTGGCAAATTAATACAATAAATTACGTTGAATAAATCGAATCTCAAAACCACAATTTAGAATGTTTTATGTCATTCAGCTTACTTTACAGATTATTTCAACTAGGGAATAGAGTTTTCGTTATAATCAAATAATAAAAAATTAGCTACAAAACATAAAAACTGAAAAATATGATAACCGATGTAATCATTAGTTCGCTCTGACCAGGGTTGTAGACAGGTATAAAAAGGAGAAATTTCAATGGAAAAAACAACTGATTTTAACCGAAAATGCTTTCTTCTCTATTGGTCTTAAGTTTCTGTATTTGTAACCACTGATCTTCATCCGCTAAGCCTCACAAATATACACTAACATTAATTTCGCCTTTACTTCAATCACAAAATTATCGAAACACAAAAGACTAAACAAATCAAACACAGGCATCTCCCCTAACCAACCGCGCTCGCCAACTCCTTCTGAAACGTAAGGCGAACTAGTGACAGAAACGCGCCAAGGGCGCTGACACAGCCGCGGAGCACGCCGTCTCTCTATTCTTCCTCCATAGCTGCAATGTCTTGGCGTGACGCCCCGCTCGCGGCGCCGCCGCCTCCTTGACTCGCCCCACCCCCGCCACGCGAAGGCGGGTCACGACTCCCCCCGCCCGCCCCGGCCCCCCCGCCCCCCGCTCCCCGCCTCCCGCCGGCGAGCAGCACGCACGCAACATCGGCAGCCGGCCAACGAAATCACGTGTGGTACGAGCGATGGCAGGATTTTCAACACTGGCTTGTCACCGAGGTTGAAATCAGTTGCTGTCTGGAGGAGAATTGTAGCGACCGGCGGCACTGAACAGGAGTTTTCCGTGGTTTTTCCGATCAATGGCAGGCGAATGCCGGAGCACTACCCTAACAAACGTGCCACGGACCGCGCGCGATCTTTCCTTCCTCTTCCTTGTCCTATCCTCTCCCCTTACACACGCACTTACACTAACATGCACTACATTACCACATATTCCGGGAGACCGGTCGGGAGCTTAGAGCTTGTCCCGGCTGAGGCGGTGCCCCGCTGGTGGGAGAGTCCTGGTTAGGGGGAAACCCCACTAGCCGACGGTAGGTCGGCGCCGGATCTCGCCATCCAGCGGGGGAAGATCACCGCCATCTCCCGAGAAAAAACATGCACTAAACTAACGAGACTAATGACCAAAGCATTTGACGCGCCCGGAAACACGAAAAAACCAAACCAAACCGATTAACTCCAGGTGTGCCTGGCCACGGAGCCCGCGCGCCTGAGGTTCTGTCCTTCCGTTGTCTTGCCCAATCCTCACCCCTTACTTACAAACACTTACTCTGACTTCACAACCACATACACCGGGAGACCGCCCGGGATCTTGCAACTTGTCCCGGCTGGGGAGGTGCTCAACTGGTGGGAGATACCTGGTTGGGGAAACCCCGCTAGCCTACAGTAGGTCAACGCAGAATCTCACCATCCAGCGGGGGAAGACCACGCCACCTCCCGGGGAAACGCCGGACTAATGACCTTGGCAGTGGACGCGCCCGGAATCACTAATCAATCAATCAAAAACGTGCGGTAAGCGTCGGCTGCGATGGCTTAGAATAGAATATTTATTTCGCTACTTAGGAATACATAGAATATTTCCGGTGGTAGTGTTTTCCAAGAAATTACTAAAAATACACTAAACAAACATCAAACAACATTAAAATATTAACATGTTACCAAATACAATTTTAAAAATTAATCTTTTAACCTATTTACTTAGTTTAATTTTAAAATTTTTGACATTCTAAGGGAAAGTCTCCAGCACTGCAGCAGGTAATTTGTTCCAATTTTGTATCGTTCTGTTTACAAATGAGAATTTATCTACGTCTGTTCTCTGTTTTCTTTGCCGAATTTTGAAACCATAATCCTTCCGCGCGACACAGGCAACACAATGGCTTCTGGTTCGTTGTTGATCGGGAAGTTCTGAGGTTTGAGTCTCGTCGCCGTTCTGTGACGCCCACCGCATACAACGAGCATTGCTTGTAAAACACCGGGAGCCGGAGATAGGCATTGGCTGTGAAGGCTCTGAAGCGACACCAATGTTTCTGCAATATCGTTGATCGGATTGATTGATTTTTTTTCTTGGTTCCGAGAGCGTCGACTGTTAAAAGTATTAGTCACGTAAATGTAGTGGATGTTTCCCTCGTCAGATTGCGGGGTCTTCTCCCCGATTGACTGTGAGGTCTACACACCCGCCGGCGGGTTTTCTCCCAAACAAATATCTCCCACCAGACACTAACCAAACTCTTCCATCGCCCCAGCTGGGACGAGGTCTAAGCTCCCCAACTGGTCTCCCGTCATGTGTACTCGTGTAGTGTATATGAGTGTGCATGTAAGTAATGAGTAAGGATAAGGCAAATAAGAGAAGGACCACACGATTGCGCGCGGTCTGATGCCCGTTTGTTATGGTACTACTCCGTCATTCGGCTGATGTTGATTGGAGAAAACATTGAAAACTACCGATCAGAGTAGCCTGCCGCTAGAATTCTCCTCCAGACAGCGATTGAATTCGACCTAACTAGTATCGAAAATTCTTCCCCCGTCTTCACTCGAACTCTAGGACTTCCTGTCAGGGGCATTACAGTGACATCAGTTGATGCCCTGAGCCACCTAAAACAGTTCGTTCGTTCGTTCGTTCGTTGATCGAAAAGCTCTAGAGATATAGTCCTGGCGGTGCTGCGGCACGCGTCCAAACACCTATTACTACACCACATATTTCAGTTATAAGTCAGGAGCTTCAGCTATAAGTGAGGAGCTTATAGCTTGTCTCCACCGAGTCTGTGCGCCACTCGGGAGATACCTGGAAAAGGAAATCCCGCAAGCCTAAGTGTAGGTGGTGTCGGATCCAGCTATCCAGCAGGGGAGAATCACTGCCACTACCTGGGATACAATATCCTCCTCCTGGACTAATGACCTAAGTAGTTGACGCAAAGGCAACAACCAGTTAAAAATGGCAATTTATAAAACTTGTGCAGCCCACCACATTTCATTTAAAGCAGCAAACACAAAATTTCGTGGAGTAGAACACTAAAATTTATTTTTATACGAAAATCCTTGTATTTTATGTTAAAAAGTTTTGCAAATTTCAAAATGTCAGACGTTTTAATGAAAATCGGAACCAAACCTTAGATATAAATACACTTTCTTCTACTTTAGCAAACCATGAAAAGAAAAAATGTTCAGATATTTTCTAGAAATTTAACCCAGGAGATCAAATAAAATAGCAACACACGTATTTAAGTTATTTTCTCAAAATGCTGCTTTTTGCCTTTACTCATAATCGTGTGTAGTAAGAGAAAGTTAATAATAGGGAGCTCGGGAAGATATGTTCACCTCCATACATTATATGTGGCTCAATAATAATAATAATATTAATAATAATAATAATAATTATTATTATTATTATTATTATTTAATCATTCACAGTTCACTGGTAAAAATGACTTCCAAATTCTTAATACATATTATAAAAATTTATTCAATAAAAAAAATTCTCAAAGAGACAACAAATATTGCTTATTTATGTGTACAATTCAGAAACATATTTACATTGACTATTGTAGAACCCAAAAACTTCCATTACTTATCAGAAACTTCCTGACCAGTCAGCACATACTGAGTAACACATTTCTGGAGACTAATGGCGGCACTCTTTTTCATTTCAAGTGTTTCTAGCGAGTACTTCAAGCTCTTCGAAATTATGCATGTTGCTGAAAGAACCACAGGAACAGTCTTTGTTTTTAGGATATTCCACTGTTCCTCCACGAAATGGGCCATTTCTTGGTATTTCTGGATCTTCGCCTAATAGACTGTCGTAAGATATCTACAAACTCCGTATCTACAAACCATACTTTTTTCCTGTTTTTATCCCAAAGTGTTATGTCAGGTCTGGTGTGGTGCACATTCAGTACACTTCGGTCCCAAAACAGTTTATAGCTGTTATTTTCAAGCACTTTTTTTTTTTTTTTTTTTGGAATATACTTGTAATATCATGGATCATGGCATGGTGCTAAAGCACATATCTTGACAAGTTGGGCTTGGATAATTCCTCGCAGCATATCATGTCTGTTCTTATACTCAGTGGGGGCTAGAACACAACAATCTGAGATAATATGCTGAATAGTCTCGCTACAGGTCCGACAATCATCGGGATCTTTGATGATGTATTTCAGATAATTCTTGGCTGCAATTACTTGGTCTTGTATTGCAGCCATGAACCCTTCCATTTCGGGATATACATATCCAATACTGAGCCATTTGTGCTACATATCAGCGTCGACATTGGAATTGGCTACTTCAGCTGAATATCTACTGTGGATTGTCATCTTAGCTCCACCTCTCGGTTGAAGGATAGTTGCTTGAGTTCAGTTACATCTTGTCTGAAGCATAACGGCGTATAGCTTCCTGAGGCACTCTATATGGATGAGATGATACAGCTTTCGCCAGGAAGTACTGTGTCATGCTGATCTTCTGTTTTGTATGCATATTGCTGATTTTAAGGATGCCACGACTTCCCATCTTTCTTAGGAGTGTGATGCTTTGGTCTGAGCTTTTTGGATGAGGGACTTGGAAGCGGGTCATTTAGACTCTGATAAGCCTTTCCAAAGATTTAATATGCGTTTTCAACCATTTGATGATTCTCAATGAGAATGTAATAATTGGTATTGCGCACGTCTTAATTGCTACTGCAAGATTTCGAAGATGAGAAAGGATTAGAATATACTTTTCATTCTCTCAACAAATCCCAATTGTATTTTCGCTTTAACTTCAGTATTCGCAACCAACTTGTTTTGATGAATCCCTATATATTTGTAGAACTCATCTGCTTCAAACGATCTTATAGTCTCTCTTGACACGATTTCTCTGTTCTATTGCGCTGATTCGTTTACCTTTACTGATGCTTTGGATTTTACATGTTTCAGTACCAAATTGCATTCCTATGTCGGTGGAGAATCTTTCGGTGACATGTATGAGCTGCCTAAGTCCATGTAAGGTTTCCGATTACAGCTTGAAATCGCCTTATATTTCCCTAGACCTTTCAGTTCATATCCAACTCCCATGTTTTCCAACATAAGGGAGAGGGTATTCACAGCAAGACAAAACCAGTAAGGACTGAGACTATTACCCTGAAAGATACCTCTGTGGATTCTTAATGTATTGGTGACGATTCTTTCATTACTAACTTGATGACATATGAATTGTTGTTTGCCAGTTATTCATTGCGCACATCAGAAATCTTACGATTACATTATTAATATCATACTTTTTAAAACGTATAGTAACCAGTCATGTGGCCTTCTTGTAGTCATCGAATGCCTCGTATCGTGTATCGAATGCCTTCTTGTAGTCAATAAAGCAAGTATGGTGATATATCAAAAAGACACGCTTGAGACATGATGATACAGTCTGTTACAAGAAGTTCCTTGCAACCCAACGAGCCCTTGCAACAGCCTTTCTGGGTCTTCGAGAGAATATTGTTTCGTACGCAATGTTGTTCTATGACTAACTTTAAACGCCCAGTTACGATTTTATATAATGCATTGAGGCAAGTGATAGGTCGAAACTGTCTGAGATCTGTGGTATCACTTATTTTTGTCTTCGTTAAAGTGACACTCTCACACAAAACCGTTGGTAATCCTTCAGGATGATTCAGATAATTATTTATGAGCGTCAGAATCTTCTCATGTAGACAGGTCAATCTTTTGATCCAAAAATTATGAAGCCCATCTGGGCCCGGGCATTTCCAAATCTGTAACTTGTTAATTACCGCTTTTAGAACATCCATTGATGTAACAGAAACTTCTATATCTTTGATCTTGTTTGAGTTGTTTGATACTTCGCTCAGCTAGATGGCATTGGCTTGGAAATGGCTCTCTGTTGACCATATTCCGGCCAAGTGATTTTCTACTGCCGACTTCTCTGGCAGCTATGAACTTCTCTCCTCATATTCTCGTAGAACATCTTCTGTTATTGGAAAAATTCTGGTTGTCGTTTTTCCTTCTAAAGCTTCTGTTATAGCGTCGCAATCGTTGAGAATAGACGCTGAGTTGTTGTTTGAGAGTATCTACAACATCAGTGATATTTTTTTCATTGTTATACTGCGTATGCTTACAATATTTAATTCTCTACACTTTTTTCTGAATCCTTTTGGCTTCCCCTTTGGAAAACTTCTAGAAGAACAATCTTACATCTCAGTTTTTTTAATTTGTTCCTCCAGCCGTCTCTACCAAAGCAATATGTACTCTCGTTGGCTGGATTTCGATCATTTTTCCACCGCTTAACTTAACAATTGTCAGCGCTATACAATACATGACTTAATCAAGTTCTTTATAAGTTGTAATTTGCCTGACTTCGTTAAAAGTATATATTCATTTTAACTTAGTTAAATTCCAAGTTAAAGTTTTGTTTTTTTTAATTTTGGTCTAAAGTGAGGAGCAAATCCCCAATACTTGGCTTTTTTCCTGTTCATGTTGTTGTTTAAGGTATTCAATTAATCGACCATCGTTATCAATTGCATTTTCCGAATCTGCCAGGGATCATGAGAAGATCGTGCCATTGTGTTGGAGTCTAAATCTTTTGTCTGTAATTGAGAGATTACACTGATTCTGGAGCTTCATGTCGTTGCATTTCTGTCTGGACATCGGTATTAATTTCCTGTATTCGAATGTGGGAGACATACTTTCCAGACCTGTAAATTAATGCGTGTGATTATGTGTGTAATTGCGTGTGATGCGTGTAAATGCGTGTGATTATGTGTGATTATGCGTGTAATTAAATGTGAACGATCCGGCAACAGTGGCTAATCTCTTTAACCAATACTTTTCGAGAATTGCTGCCGATCTCACTAAGGGTCTTCAGGCACAAAATTCAAAAATAGACAGTTCACTCAAAATTTTAGACACAATGTTCGTTTCCGAAACTTCTTCCTATGAAATTCTTAAAATAATCGGTAAACTAAAAATAAATATTCGTCCGGCTTAGATGAATTCCCGGATTCTTTGTTAAAGACTTGTGCGTATGCCATTATACATCCGTTAACTCACATATTTAATGCATCTTTATGCACTGGAACGTTTCCAGATATTTTCAAAACAGCTAAAATTAAGCCGCTTTTCAAAAAAGGCAACAAAAATGAAATTCAAAATTATCGGCCCATTTCTTCTATCAGTTTTTTCAAAAGTATTAGAGAGACTTTTTTACGTACGAATGGAAACCTTTCTCACTAAACACGACGCGCTTTCAGATTGCCAACATGGATTTAGAAAATCAAAATCAACGGAAACAGCTATATTTTCATTTCTTAAAGATGTCGCCTCATCATTAGATCAAAACGAGGCACCTATTGGATTATTTTAGATCTTTCAAAGCTTTTGACGTCATTGATCATGACATTTTACTTTCCAAATTACCTTCATATGGAATTCGTGGTATTGCTCTAGATTGGTTATGTTCGTACCTTAAACAACGATCTCAGAGAGTTGAAATACCTTACTGGAATGATGGAACATTACGTACGCACCTTTCCGACTCTTTGCCCGTTGCATGTGGAGTTCCTCAAGGATCGATTTTAGGCCCTATTCTGTTCCTACTTTACGTAAACGATATGCCCTCGACGATTCAAAACGGAAGAACAGTTCTCTTTGCAGATGATACGAACATCCTTTGCAATAAAGAAACCGTAAATAGTACAATATCAGATGTTTCAAATTGGTTCCGAAATAACAAATTAATAGTAAACGAAAAGAAAACGGTTTTAATGCAGTTTTCCATTTCAAATAAACAATTCTGTGCTCCATTGAAAATGAACAGTGTACCATTGACTGATGTTAAGGCAACAAAATTTTTAGGTCTCTCAATTCAGTCAAACCTTAAATGGAACGTCCATTTAAATGAATTGAACACAAAATTAAGTTCTTTATGCTACGCGTTAAAATTTTAAATTCCTTTGACTGATGTTAAGGCAACAAAATTTTTCTCACCTTAATGCATAATATTCTGGGAAATACATCTTATAGCTCCCAGACTTTTAGATTACAAAACGAATTGTACGAATAATAACCAAATCCCACCCACGTGATTCATGTGCCTCTCTTCATTAATCTAGGAATTCTACCATTACCGTGTCTTTTTATTTACGAATCAGTGGTTTTGTAAAAATGACTTGCTCAAGGGGGAATATTTTTCAGAAAATGCAGAAGTCTATTACTATAACACTCGACGTAGAAATCATATTCATCAGGGGGCAGTATCAACAGCTCATTACAAAAAATTCACATACAATACATGTACATTATTTTACAACACTTTGCCAGATGACATTAAACGATTAAATTCAATAGAAAGTTTAAATCCCAAGTGAAATCGTTTCTGCTGCATAACTGTTTCTATACAATTAGAGACTATACTGAGCATAACAAGAAAAGTAACATTAATTTTAACAATGATACATAATGCATTATTTACCATTTGGACTGTATAAATGAGTATAAACAACCTGTAACAACTATTGTACTACAGCTTCCGGGTCAATGACCCCATCTCGATCAGGTTTTTCGTCCAGTTTCCTGATCCATTGAGCAAATGCTGAGATGGCCCTTGTTTTGCTTCTGGACATAAATGTAACTTCATTTTCTGTGCACGTCTTCTAGAATTCAGTGGGAAATACAATTATTCAAATTATCGTTTCCATGTTGTCGCGGCAGGAAGTAATAAGAGCCAAAATTTATTGCTTATTTATCTTTGAAAATAGATTTTATTACATGGGAGTTTTTGTTTTTTTCTCCTTTCAAAATTTCAAAATTCAAAATTTATTGCTTGTTTATCCTTGAACATAGATTTTATTGCATGGGAGTTTTGTTTTTTCTCCCTTTCAAAAATTCAAAATTTAAGTAGTATATGAGTAAGTGTAGGGATCACAGAATTTTGAAAATGTGCACACAATTCACTTTTCCCCATAGCACGTCATACGCAGTTTTTAACTGTTTTTCTGACGTAAAATAAATAAAAATAAATAAATAAATGCTCTGCGATCAGCATCATTCTATATTGTAAGATGGGATAGTTGTGGGTATTGTTCCAAAAAGTTTCTATTAAGTTCCTGCCAGTAACCTAAACAATTTGCTCCGCAACGGATGATACGAAGATATATTCTGACAATGGCTTCGTTCATGTCAGCTGTCCATTGTATTCTCGTCGTGGCAGGCCTGCTTGAGTGGTCCCGAGAATGCCCGAGAAACACTTAACAGGTGCGGCTAGTTCTTGATTGCAGCTTTCATTGGCTGTGATAGTTTCAGTGTGTGCCCGCCTATTCAGCAACACACCACCCGTGGCTTATTATTATGACTTATGCACTTCTCCCACGCGGGGGGGGAAACATTCACCTGCCACAGAAGTCATTGTGGCTAGGTTCACTCGTACGGCTCAGAGCAAGTAACGAGCAAGATCTTCATTTACTTCCAGGACCTCTAACACTACATATCAGACACATCAGTGACAGTTTTTCTGACAATGTGACAGGTGTCTAGAATGACTGATTTTTGTACTGTTCCTAGTATATGCTTTATATTCAATTCTTGCAGATGTTTGATGAGGGATTTTGGTATTATTCCGGTTGTAGAAATTGTCAGGGGACGGATCTGAACCTTTTTCATTTTCCAAATCTTCTTTATCTCATCTGCTAGCTCTTGGTATTTTCGGACTTTGTTCGTGTATGCGGAGTGGAGATTATGTGACAGTGGTACCGTAATACCGATGATGGTGACTTCATTTTTGGTTTTATTTAGCACTATAATGTCTGGTCTATTTGCGGTGATGGTCTTATTTGTTCTAATCTCCCTATCCCAATACATCTTCATGGATTCATTTTCCAAGACGGTGGGAGGTTGGTACTGATAGTATGGTACGTTTTCCACACTAAGATGTTCTTTAACAGCCAGAGATTGGTGAACGATTTTTGCAAAGTTGTTATGTCGTCGCAGGTATTCCGTTCCAGCAAGGATTTTACATGCCCCAGTTATGTGCCCAATTGTTTCCGTCTCCGTTGAGCATAACCTACATTTATCGTTCAGTGTTTCTTTCAATATATATTTTCTGTAGTTTCGTGTGCTAATGACTCTGTCCTGAATGGCCATCATGAATCCAGCGGTTTCTCCATACAAGTTACCTACAGTTAACCAAAGATGCGAAAATGTGCTGTCAACATTTGTATCCTCAAGCTGATGGGGATACGAACCGTGTAAAGATTTCTGCTTCCATGACAGTATTTTTTCTTCCATAGATTGCCAGGTATTTTCCAGATCTTGGTTTTGGTTTTGCAGTTTTAATGGTGTTATATTTACGTCTGCGGAGCACAATATCTCATACATGTGTTTATCCTGCTTAGAATGGAAGTATTCCCTTAGGTCTTGAATTTGCTTGCAGTGTAATTGAAGGACACTCGTGATACCCATTCCTCCCTTGCATGGAGGTAGCGTTACCCTTTCAATTGCTGATTTGGGATGCCTCATTCTGTGCTTGGTTATCTTGACTCTGATTTGTCTTTCAATATTTTCCAAATCTGTCTTGGACCATTTCACCACTCCAAAAGTGTAACCCAAAACAGGGATAGCGAATGTATTGATTGCTTTGACTTTATTATTATTATTATTATTATTATTATTATTATTATTATTATTATTACCATGATCATCATAATCATCAGAAACTTCATTAACGAATTCTGACACATTAATCATTTCGATTTCAATAACTTGTATGTACATCAGAACTCAAATTGTTTTTGATATGAATTTGCATGAAGTACATGTTCGAACAATTGAAATTTATAACATATATTTTTTCTCCTATTTTTTTAATTTAATACATTTTAATAAATAAAATTAGTCATGAATAAAGCTGATACAACTGCATAAGATTTGAAAGTGATCTTTGCTTATTCTGAAAAATTGTGTTGAACTCTTGATGTTCTTGAAGCCAACGTGTCTGCTGGCAACGCCTGCAGGATAGGCAACCCCTTCTACGCTGAGAAACTCCCGGATTATTAGAAATTGCCTGTAATTTCTGGGCATAAAGTATACAAAGGTGGCTTATAAAAAAATTATCTACGATTTTTAGTCGTATTAATATCGATGGAATAAATGTAATATAGAGTTATAATATATTGTTATTATGAAATCCCCACTGCTTCCCCAGTTGGATATCAATGTTCGTGGTCTCTTTCTACCGTCGGCAAGTTTCCAGCGCCAAAATACCATCAACATCATTAGAGTGGTTGTTATTACTTATGGAAATGGAACGCCACTTTAGATCGTATTCCAAAATATTTTTTCTAGAGTTCCTCCATTGTATCCACACGTAAGATAATCCTCAATGACATCCATAAAAAATTCCTTCTAATGCTCATATAATACGCAAATGGTATCAATGGTTATTGAAAACATGTTTTTTTTTTATTTTCCATCTCAGAAATAGATTTGTGGTTGATATTTTTGTAAGCGATCCAAGTCACAAGCAAATCAACCGCCTTCTTGGGTTCTGTAGAATCACAATGTCAATGATCAACACATCTTTTGTTTCTCTATATCGTCTTTGGATAACTTTTTAGTCTTCTAGCTGAATTCCGGCATCCTAAAGACGGTTTTGTGTTTTGTGTGGTTATGGATATGAAGAAGTTGGTTGTTATTGGTATAGATCTTATGGGTTGGGAGTTACCGAGTTCAGATTTCTTCTTCCGGTCTTGTGGCAATGAGTCACCTGTCGAGTATTCATCCACCTTTGGGATGTGCCTGCTTGAAGTAAATTTTTCATTTTCTGAGCAAGCCTGGAGTGAAAACGTGTTTAATTCAATAACCATTGACTTAACCTGGGTCCTGTGTAGAACTTCTTTTTCATTTTTACTCGTTCTTTAGGGTTCTGTTCTTATTCTAAAGTCTCCATCCGCGCCGATCCATTCAGTATTGCAAAAAAATATTGTGTCAAAATTATTATTTATTTTCCTGTAGATTTTTCAATTTATCAGACTAGTTTTGGTCTTTTATTTAAAGACAGAAAACATTTTTTTGCATTATATTGTTTATATACAATATACGTAATATATTCATATAAAACAGTTATCCTAAATAATGTTTTCCGTTTTTAAATAGAGGACCAAAACCATTCTAATAAAATATTGTAATGCTGCAGAAAAATTTGCCTATTTTTCTCTTTAATTTTTTCTCGTATATAGCAAACAATTATAAAAATGGCGTTGGCCCTATCTTCGTTGATCCCTTTGAATGATAGAAAATTGGATAAGTTTAAATTGTTTAGGCGAATGGTTTCTTACAACTACAATATAAGTGATATTTTTTTTATTAATAAAATCTATACTCCAAAATTAGAACTTAAAATAATTATTTTTTAATAAAGTTTTCGCGTAAATTTGTTTGAGATAATTGAAATTTTAAGAACAATATTTTCTCAAAAAGGCTTCCTTTTTGTCGAGCTAAGTACACTTTTGTAAATATAACGCGCATTATTTTGCCGCTGAACTCTGAATTTTCGAAAATTGCAAACGTTCAGTTTTTTTCCGTCTTCTTGGGTCCTCAATGCCTAAAAATAGAATGACGGCAAAACTTCTGGCCGGCTGTTCGTCCTTCTGTCTGTCCGTCTGTCTTTCTGTCTGCCTGTCCGTGTGTTCGTCAGTCTGTCAGCAACAACGCTAACGGTTAAACCGTTTAGCAGATTGTCTCCAATATTGATTTTCTTCAATCTGGCTGATGTCGCGGCCCCTTGAATTTGAAACAGGTTTTAATTGTGTGGGGTACTTTACATGAAGCCCCAGGGACGTTTTCATTTTTTTTAAATGTCTCCATGGATTTTTATTAAATTGTGTAGTAGGATATTGTTAAGGATGTTTAAGAGAATGGTGCAGGACTTGTGCTCGTTGAAAACTCTCTCTCCTCTCTCTCTCTCTCTCTCTCTCTCTCTCATATATATATATATATATATATATATATATATATATATATATAAATCTGAAATATTAAAGTTATACATGTTTTCCCTTAATGAAATCTGTTCCTTAAAGATAGATTTTGAAATACGTGCATTTACAGTTTTCAGAAAATTTTAGTAGTTTTCGCATAATTTTGCGTGGAAAAAAACCGTGCTGTTTCAGAACCACTAGTTTTTCTAAACAAGTAGTATTGTTTGACTACTTTCTGAGACAAATCCTTTTTTCCTGTCCTTAAGCAAATAACGGGATTGAATAATGAAATGCATTAATGTAAGTCACCACACGAAGACCGCTCCGGAGCCTCCGCAAGGGTTAATCCGGGCCTGGATGGGACTAATATGAACATAAAATAGAGAAGTATTTCTTTGCTGATTAAAGAGTATAATCTATTTTTAAAGATTGCGCGTATGAGATTTAAAACTCTTTATTTTACGATTGGTTATTGTAATGTTCTGTTTGGGCAGTCCGCACCGGGGGCCCCCGAGAACCTAGCTACGCCACTGAAGGGGATTGTTTCCACGATCTTAGACTTTTTCTCAATTTAACGGGTTTCCTACGATGGAGTTGGGCGATTCCTTGAAGTTGATATCTTGATGCAGATTACTCTCTTGAACTCAATTAACTTATTATTTTGGAAGTTTATATTATACAATTTAACTGTTTTTGATTTGGAGACATCGTAGTCATTACATCTCGAGAAAAAAAAAATCATTTAGTCTTGTACCGTGTCATTGTCATTGGTCGAAAACAAATAGAGAAGATTTTTAACTTAATTGATTTTTCGTGTTAGGCGCGTTCTTTCGAGGGGTTAGTACAATATTTCGTTACCAGAAAACGCTAAAATCGGTCTTAAGTTTTTCTCTTTGTGTAGTATAGCATTCTTTGGCTTCGTACACTCACAGATTTTACAGAAGTTTCTGTGCTCTGTTACTCTTTGGTTGTGTGGCAAAACTGTGGCGTTTGTTTTTAGTGGCTGTTGGTTTTCGTATTCGTGGGTGCTGTGTTTGTGAGCTGTTCGGAGACCTATAATCGTTTGACACATTTTGAATTATTAAATTCATAAAGTATTTCTCGCTTTAATTTTTTGGCGTTTATCTGGTGGTAAGTTAGTATCTATTGCCTTCGAACAAGATTTAATTTTGAAGTCAGGTTTGAGGTTAGGATATTGTGGCATTTTATCTTACGAGCTTTATCTTACACCTATTCCAGAGTCACACATTTTAATTAATATTAATTTACCTAAATTAATCACATGCTTTTTATAATCTTGTGCATGTATTCAAAATTTGTAGTTATTGTTCAAGATAGATTAGATATGTAGATTTCTTTAATCGTATATACAATATCCTTAAATTTTATATAATTTATTTTAATGCCGAAATTATCAAAATGTATAATGCTATTTCAGGGTCACAAAAAGTTAACATGGCACACTACAAAGGTGCTGCCAGCGAAGCTGGCCGTGCCATGCACTTAATGAAGAAAAGAGAAAAAGCCCAACAGGAAATAGAATTGAGGAAGAAAAAGATTGAAGAAGACTTGAAAATTTCCAACATAGAAAATAAATTTGCAGCACATTATGATGCAGTGGAACAGCAGCTTAAAGTACGTTTAAAAATATAATTATTTTACATGAACATATTTTTATATAGACGTAAATTTCCTTATTAACACATTTTTTTACAGAGTTCTACAATTGGTTTAGTAACTCTTAATGAAATGAAAGCAAAACAAGAGAACATAGTCAAGGAGCGTGAACGAAAGCTGGCTCAAAAACAATTAGAAAAGGAGAGAGAGAAACAAAGACAACTGGAAGCCAAACAGGCTGAGAAGAATCGACAAAAACAACAGGTATTTGCCATAGTGTCTTTAATCGTTTACACTTGGACAAAACAACCCAAAATTTCTTATTTAAGTTTTCTGTTTCTGAATAATTATTTTTTGTGTTCATTTTTGCTGTACATAATGTACATTGAGTCAATATACATTAACCATAACAATACTAACAATATAATATTATAACGGTTAAGTAGGTTTTATGGGCTCTCAAGTAACAGGTATGAACATCAGAGGAATTTGATTTAAAAATACATGAATATGTGTATACACACAAACAAACATAAACCTGTGCGTTACTGTATTTCAAAGTTGTTGTTCTTTTTAAACATGAAACTTTTTGAACTTACGATAAACACTGGTTTAGTGATGAATTGTCGTCGCATTAAGCGACTCTGTCATTAAGACACTGTTATCCACAACTCTTCACAACACCCTATTCAACAACACGCCCCCTTCCACTATATGATACACAGATTAATAAGCCTGCCTCTCACTAAATCTCATTTTCTGAAAGAACTGAACAGTATTTCACACATTGTTATGGCAAGCGGTTACAACACAGCTCTCGTTAACAACATTTTACGCTGCAAAATACACAAACGGAAACCGAAAATGTACACTACACTCTCTAATGTAACACTAACACCAGATAAAAGAGATAAATAAGTACACTTGCTTATTATATTTTGAAAGAGTTTCGGAAAGAGTCACACACAATATACCTAAAGCCAGTATCAAAGTTTAATTCAAAACACAAAATTCTCTCAGAAAAATCCTATCCCCTATAAAACACACAGATTAGAAAAATGCGGCACATATGCACTATATTGCCATAACTGCAAAGCAAAATATATTGGTCAAACAGGCAGAACTTTTAATACAAAAATAAAAGAACATATACACACTTGGCAAAACAACACCTGTAAATCTCACTTTGCCAATCATTTATTTCAGACAGGCCATATTCAATCCACCCACAGACATTCACATAATGGAAATAGAAAATCAATATCATACCAGATAAACATTGGAAAACCTTCACATTCATCTAAACAATAACCTACTGAATAAAAACATAAAGTATAACCTGTCCCCTCTGCTATAATTATTATTTGACACCACTTTCACATCACGCTCTTCGGGGGCTGCACAGCGCACAACACCCAGGCCATTAACCCTCCTCTTCCACCACACAGCAGGTACTTAAGCTGCTAGGCCCTCCTGAACCCGCATATTTGTTTTCGTGTCCTCCAAACAGCAAGTAAGAGACGGCTCAACTTGCTTTCCATATTTTCTGTTACAAAATTTTACATGTTTATTTCATTTACTTTCTTGCATAGATTTACAAAATTACTGCATTATTAAACAATTTAACTCTCCACCCCTTCTTTCTTTTATTCCTCCTTTCTTTCATTTTTTATGTTTTTACATTAAAATTATGTATTATATAACCGTGTACTTTTCATAATCTGTTAATTCTAATGTTTTGTTTATATTTACTTGTATCAGAAAACTGATGGCTAAGCCATCGAAAGCTACTCTTGATGAATTAAACAATATTGTGGGCAATCACAAGGCCTTAAATTATTTCAATTACAATAAACAATTGCTTACATATCATTGTGGATGTTATAAACAAGACATATTGACAAAATAAATAAATGTAATACTGTGACGACATTGAGCTGAATATATTGCACAAAGTAATTTCTATTTGAGTGATTTCGCTGCTTGTACAATCATTTTCTACGTTCATTTTTGGTAGAGTATTAAAGAACATAGTCTTTGACTGTTTTTGTTCAAAATAATATTGATAATTAGCTCAGTTGTGAGATCATTGTTGCAAGTGCTCATTTACAGAATGGTAAATCCACTTGCACAGGTTTTCAATAAGTGTGGCACATGTGCCTCTTGGCGTACAAAGACTAGTGAAGGATACATAAACAACTTCCATGAGAAGACCTGAAGAAAAATTTAACCTCTTAACTAGAAAGTTTGCATCAATTGGATTTTCTACATTTCAAGCTTTTATAACTTTGATTATTCTTGCGCAACTAAATCATTGTGTTGAATAATTAAGACCAAAAATGTTGGTCTTGTTAACCATTTAAAACTCCAAGACTATCACAAAACTTTTAACTTGAAAGTACACCCACATCATTAAAAATGTTCATAAGCAGTTGTAAGTCGCTCTCTAAGTTCAAACTACTCAGTCTTGTGCCTATAATTAATCATTGTTCATACCTATGTGAGAATTCTTACCTTTAATCCACCCTTTCCCCCCACATCTACACGAAGGAAAAAATATGATAGGAAATGTGTTTTAATTGTATTTGAGATACCATGCACCCTTAACACCCAGCGGGGAGGGGGAGCTACGCAGTAAAGCCACCCCCTCCCGATATGTAATAGAAGGGCCTTGGGGATCTAATTTTGTAAAGTACATTAGAAATATAACACACAGATTCTTTCTTTTGGCACCTCATCCATGAAGATAGTTTGGATGTGGAAGTCCTAGAGTATAAAACACTATGGAAATAATATAATAATTATTCATATTCAAACTAAAACCTATTAGTTTGTAGAAACAGATGCTGCTGTGGTATTCATATAAACTGAAATCGATGTGTTATTTTATTATCTAAGTACAAATGTACACTAACACACTGTTTTGTTGTTGTGATGGATTATAAAGTTGTTTCTTCCATGTTCTAACAAGTTACTATCTGAATTTAAAAGAATTTATTCCCTAGACTTAACTTTTTTCCGTGTTCTTGTAATTATTTACTACGTAGGGTTAAATTTAAAAGGGGCCATCCATAAATTACAAAATGGTAGTTTGGAATATTTTAAATATCCCCTCTCCCCCTGTAATGCATGCACCCTCTAACTAATTACATATCACTTATAACAAAACCCTCCCTTATAAATGCAAGAAGGGAAAATGAATTTTAGTAATGCAAGAAGTTACATAATATGGTTTTATTTTTGTTGTATATTAAAATTAATGATAAAGTAGAAATTAGTTGGTGGTGCTGACTGCAACTAACACTGAGATTGGGGCAAGTTGTGAGTGAAGGTAGCACGAATAGGCAAGAAAATTTTGGATAAGTTGTGCACATCCCATTGTCGATGACGCACAAGCGAGTCTATTGCACCAATTTAAATGGATTCTATGATACTACAAATTAGTTTGGAATATTTTCTTACAGATTTGGTAAAAAAGGTCATGGAAAAATATCTTCATTTATTGTAACAATTTATTTCTAATAACTTTAATTTATTTGTTTTTAAAACAAATTAATTAGTTCATATTTGTTGATAAGACCCCCAAATAATTAGTTTAGCAAATGTTGCAAAATGTAAGAAAATAAAAATCGTTGTTGTGGAACACTAAACTAATACCTCCCTCCTCCTTTATAACAACTGTAATACTTCTTCAAACCCCCCACCCCACTCTATAGCATTACATAATTTAAGGACAACCCCAGGTGATAATAATAAAAGTATGAACTTGTCATGTAAAGAAATGTGATCATCAGGATATGTTAACCTATTAGTCATGTGTGAAGGGTATTTTATTCAATACAATATTCTAAAAGTTTGAGATCCATTGCTGGAGTGATAAGAATATGAGTAGGAGAAAGAGTAGTGTTATTTTGTGGGTTGTGTTCACTATAAAGATTGAGAAATAAATATTGAACTACACAACTTGCAACTTGCATCTGTTTTTTCAAATGAGCTACTCTGAAAAAATGTTTGGCTTGTTTATTTTTACTTTTAGATACAAGCCTTGTCATTCAGTTTAGATAATGATGAAGAGGAGGAGGAGGAGGAAGAAGAAGAGATAGAAGAAGAAGAAGAGGAAGTTGAAAAACTTGATTCCCCTCCTCCTGTTAAAAAGATTCGGAAAAATCCGGATGTGGATACAAGTTTTCTTCCTGATCGTGAGCGTGAAGATGAAGAAAAGAAACTTAGAGAAGAGTTACGGCAGGTTTGTGTCACTATATGATTTTACTGTTGATAAATTTGGTATCTATTACCCTTGTTAATGTTTTTGTTTAAATTATCATGTATTTAAAGAAAACTTTTTCAAAAGTGACCACCCACCCCTCAGGGGTATCATCTCATAAAACTCTCATCACTGAGAGACCACTGGATCTGTCCTGCTTGAGGTACATGAATTTGTGAAGGGCAGAATACCCTCAGTAACCATGTCATTCCTGTGGTATATAAAAGAACTCTGGCTAAACACTTGGCAAAATTAAATCCTCCAATATTCAGCTTAATTAATCCTATCCTGTATTCACTTACCTAGGGAACCTCCCAAAGAAATGGATAAACATTACTGACACCATTGTTGAGGTGCTCCCTGGTGGCAAATTTGGTTGTCAAAACGTACGTACAATGTTGGAAACCTATTGAAAGACATTTTAAAAATTTAAAAAATTTTAAAAATTTTCAGCAATTTTCGCCCATGTTAAGATAGGCCAGTGGATCATTCTGCAAGTGCTTAGGTATTGCAAATAAACAACAATCATAATATATTTTTAAATCATTTAAAAAAGTAATCGCTTAAGTATATTTTTGATGAATGTTAAAATTAATTTATACTTTGAAGTTAATGATAAGATAATTATTGCAAAAATGTGGTGAAAACATTAATTACATATTAACCCCCTCTCTCCCCATCGTTCGCACTTTTGGGGAATCTCCTCCCCACGTAAAATGCGAACATATGTGTAACTCACCAGAAAATTTTTGCAAAATTACTAATCATTGTTCAGATAAATTCCACCTGAAAATTTAAATATTGCAACAAAATAAATATGCTCGTATTATATATTGCAACAAAATAATTATGCTCATCATCAGTATTATCTTTGTGTCTCTTTCTAAAACTATTTTTTTATTTAAATCAAAAACTAGTCTAAAGTTGTAGTTTAATTGACTTATTCAAGGAGATAACAATAATACAAACAATCCAAGAAATAGTGTGTTTAAAATCTTGGAGAGATTTCCAGTGTATTCTACAATAGTAGTGTCCTTTTATTGCCCTTCCATTTAAATATGCTGCTAACAGTAGAATACTATAGTTCATTTGAATGTGTAGCTATAGTTCATGCAGGGCACTTGGATCATGCTGATCAGTATTCATTGGGTGATTTTTTTTTTATTATTGTTGAATTTATTCAAAAGAAATGTGAAACATTGTTTGAAAAGAGGAAGAGTTAATAATTAGGGAGCATCTAATGACCTTTGTATCTCAGCTAGTTCAGAGTATGTTTTTACTACCTGGGAAATAGTTCATTCAAAAATTCAGAAATGTTTGGGATTTGAATAGGCTGCCAAACCTGCATTTTTATTCAAACATTTGAACCCTAAGAATAATCTGTAAAAATTATCATTGTTACGTTATTCTTATTTCTTTAAAATTAACACTTTTTTTAACAATTTGTGAAACAAAATATTTGATTTAAAACATCAAAATCTTGCTTTAGAATATTGTACTATCAGTATTTGCAAGAATTCAGATATGATGAATAGCAGTAAACTTTTATGAAGCTTATGTCTGCAAACTGCACTATGTATAACCCACCCTCTTTTTTAACCCGTTCACCTCAGTTTTTTTCCTCCTTTGCCTTAGCTTTACCTTCAGATTTAAATGCCATGGTCTACCTTCTTTCTTCAGTACTTTAATTTAAAATTATGGAAGAACTTGGAATGAGATCACCAAATTTCAACACAATGTCATGAACACAAGCCGCAAATACAATAATGTTATATACATTCTGTGTACAACGCTTTATTATTTTGTGTACTTGAGTACTGATATGGACTCAACACACATCTCCTAGACATCAAAATACTGTAAAGCCGTTCTTAGTCATGAGATCCAGGAGATGTCAAAAGATGCAAATGGGTTAAATACTTAGGGAAACACATAGTCAAGGATAATTAAGAAGTCATGGAAATATTCAGAATTTAGTATTCCCTGGAATAATCTTAAAATTGAATTCAATTTTGTTAATTATCTTAGAAGTTTTGCTTGTTATTCAGGTGACCAGGGAGGAAACAACGAAACTTTGAAAATAAGGTCTTAAGTCAATTTTAAGCGTATTTGGTCTAAAAGAAACTCCTTTGATATTTTGAATGGTTGAGCTGCAATAAACGTTGGTTCAAAAAAATACTTTCTAAGCCAAATTGGTATGTCAGAAACATAAAAACTCCATAAACATGTCAATTGTTTTATTTGCAAAAGAAATGAATATATTTGTTTTCAAAGAAAAATTAACATTGAAAGAAAAAAATTAAAATTAAATTAGTGCTTTTTTATTTCTGTGTTGATTTGTCTTTCTGAACAAATTTATTCATTTCTTTTGTGAATAATAAACAATTGTTTCTGGAGTGTTTATATGTATCTGAAATGTAAATGTTCGCATTGACAGCCTTTTTTCAAATCAACTTTTGAGTGTTTGTGGCTTAGCCATTCGAAATCACAAAGCAGTTTATGAGACAAAATGTACAACAAATTGACTTTAAAAGTTTTCGAAGTTTTGTTGTTTCCTTCTTGGGCACTTGTGGGTAAATCTGATAATTTATTATTTTTTGTTCTTACTCAAACAAAAAAGAGATGTAATTGTTTTTATTTAATCAAAGAAAAAGTTAAATATATTTCTTGAGTGTCTTAGTAGGTTGTATGTAACCAATATTTTAACACAACATTTAAAGTATCAATCTTGCAGGAATGGGCTGCCAAACAATCTACACTGAAAGAGGAAGAAATTGATATAACTTTCAGTTATTGGGATGGTTCAGGTCACAGAAGAACTGTGAGGATGAAAAAAGGTGATTTTTTTCCCTCTCTTTTGTTTATTTAAACAAATTTATGAAATTAAATAGTGGTGCATAACTGCTAACATTTTTGTTTACTAGGAAATTCAATGTATCAGTTTTTGCAAAGATGTCTGGAACTGTTGCGAAAAGAATTCAGTGAGCTAAAAACTGTCACAGCAGACCAGTTGATGTATGTCAAAGAAGATCTTATTCTCCCTCATCATTATACCTTTTATGATTTCATTGTCACTAAGGTAAATTGACAGAATATGATGTCCTTAGAACAGTTTATGTAAGATATAGATGTATGTTTACCTCTCAGATCAAATGAGAATTATCTTGAAATGGTTAGCTGTTGGAGTGACAACATAAAATTCCAAAAATTAATACATTTTTATGTTCATAGGCTCGTGGGAAAAGTGGTCCATTGTTTCAGTTTGATGTCCATGACGATGTTCGTCTTGTTAATGATGCTACAGTGGAAAAAGAGGAGAGCCATGCTGGTAAAGTCTTGCTTCGAAGTTGGTATGAACGTAATAAACATATTTTCCCAGCTAGTAGATGGGAACCTTATGATCCAACTAAGAGTTATGATAAGTATACTGTATCTGATCGTAATAAAAAATAAATGTTTTCAGCAACAGTAAAGGAGTTTTTGTACCTGTGGTATTCATCTCAGTTGAACATCATTGTATATATGTGTATATTAGTAGTGGTTAGAACATCAAATATTTGTTATCTGTTCTTAAGTTTCTAAAACTTTACCTGTGATTTTTTTAATTTTGTTCAAACATTATATCACAAATGATTGTGAATACAAAAGTGAATATTAAAGTCTTTTTATAATTGTATTAATATTATTTATTTAACTCTTTATTAGGATAAATAAAAATGTTCATCAAAATAAATAGATGCAATTGAGATAACTGTTCTTATAATGGTCGGCATCTCATTCAATTGTCTGTACAGTTTGAAAATTGTTGGCTTCATCACACCATAACAATTCCAAAGTATTGAAGAGTTTATAAGTATATAAGTTTTTTCATATACAATTGAATCGTTTATTTCAGAAACCCGTCAAACGCCGAAATTTAAAATGCGCTTTAGCAGTGGAATATTGTTCCATGAGGATAGACACATCGCTTATTCCATATTTATCTGAAAAATATTCATTTATTAACTGCTTTAATATTAAAAAAATTTTGAAATCGGAAAAACTGGGACACTTTTTCTCAATTTTCTCGACATGAAAAATTTGGCGTTTGACGGGTTTCTGAAATAAACGATTTAATTGAAATCAACATCTAAAGCTTCTGAGGAGCCCTAGTTGATGACATCAATTGGGTTGCTTTTATCTAGATAAGTTGGCCAATCTTGCAGTGAAGATAATTGATTTGTCAATATTGATCTCCCTGGTATGAAGTTGTGTTCATGCATGGGAATGAATCACTTCTTAAAGCAAAGTTAAGTTTCTCATTGCCAGATTTTGCTCAAGGATCTCATTTATTAATTAGTCAACTGGATGGGCCTAGAGATACAAAGATCCAGTTTCCTAGCTTTTTAAAAAATAGTTGTACTGTTAGATATCAGACTGCAACATACCAGAGATAAGGGATGATTCTACGGCAGTCCTTTTGATCCTGAAAACTTCATCAACAAGGATTGAGAGATAAAAATAAGTGAAATCTTATCTGGTTTGAATATCATGAATGCTGTGAAAGGAAAATAAAGTGAATGTGATGGCAAAGAGGATACAAATAAAGAAAATGTTTCAAAAGAGCAAGAATCATTCAGGGGTTTAAAGACTGTACTTCAATATTTTGAGTCTGTGACCAACATAGAATCAAGTGGAGAGAAAACATAGGCCAGGAAAAAGAATTTGCAAAAATTACAATTAAAACTTTGCTTAGGACAAACAATAATCAAAAGTATTATTTTCAGGCTAAATCCAGATATTGAAATTTTGAATTTACAGTATTTTAATATTTTATTGCATCACTAAAAAACAAAATCAATCCTTGTGAAGAAACTATTCCATTTTAGTGTATCAAATGTTGTGAACCAAAAAAGTTAGTCCCTTGTTAATCCCTATTGTTACCAAAGTCCGATCAAACTATCTCATCAAACTTTTGATTATGGATTTTTCCCCCTTTTTACTTTTCTTTCTTTTTCTGGCAAGTCTACCAAAAATTTATCTTATCAATAAAAATTAGTGTAGATCTCTTTTTCTCTCCCTTTCTCTTTCTCTCTATTTCTCCTGCAAAAACATTTCAACCTAGAATCAGAATTTAATGAAATTGTCTAACTTGGAATAGATCGATACTATGTATCTCAAAATCCCATCAATAAATACTAAATAAAGAGTAAAAATACACACAACCTACAATCCTATAACTGCTATGACATAATTGGGTGAGTAACAGAGGGACAGGAATGTAAATGAAATTATTTCCATTTTATCCCCCAACACTCACTCTTTTCCTTGTCCAAGAAATGATTGAATTACATTCAAAACATATCAGGTAATTCAACTTGTGTTTATTAAAACAGTCAAAGTTTTAATTGATTTCTCCTAGTCAGCAAATTCTTTCAGGGGGTTTATTTTCTGTATAAAAAAAAAACTGGAACATACTCGGGGAAAAACTACTCAATATATTGAAACAAGCCCATCTTCTCTACCAACAAAATTCGTAATTTTCCGAATAATTTAGTTTCTGATTTGAGCGCCAGGAAATAATTACGACTGTAACCCGGATGTTTCCTACGTAATTCTAATATTTCTCATCAAAAATTATGTCGTGCTAGCTCAGTTAATTGAATTCGAAGTTCATAATTATTACTACTTACTCTGCAACCAATTACTCAATCTGCCATCCATACGGAGTGGCGAGGAATCTGAAAATCTTATCAATATATTCTACTGGATTGCACGTAACGAATAATGATAATCAGCTCTCTTTTAAAGTAAATTGGAATATATTATAATCTGAAATATTGCAATAAAAGTTAAACATGAATTGTTACATCGTTAATCGAAAATAAAATTATCTTTGGTCATGACCAGCTCTCTCTATCTTGTAATAATTATAAATCAACCTTGTTATATTCGCAGATCTTCGCGCGCTCTTCACCTCCATTTGATGGCGCCCCGTAGAACGTCGTAGCAGAATCTTTCTTCTTCATAAAGTCCTCCACCTAATGTTCGCCATCAAGTTTCACGACGCAACAAACCAAATGACCTCCAACAACGACGCAACAATTTTTTTAAGTTCAAATTCTCCCAGCATACCCGTTACTTCCCTTACATCACGGGTGGACGCATATACACGTACTATTATTGTTTAGAATTCCTTCGTCTTTTCCCACAACGTTTTATCCTGATATAAGAAACGATAGACTTAATTATACTACAAGTTATTGCATCGGATTTGTTTGTCCATCAACAGTCTTTCCTCGAATTGGAAAATGTCAGGAGCCAACCCGTTCGTTACTGCGTTGCTAGAGAAAGTGTCACTGTTCTTTAAAACCCAAAGCATCAGAACTCTCTATCATCCTCTTTTGTCAAACAAAACAATACTATTTCCACCTCCGCTCCGTCTTTTCCACATCATCTTCACCTAGCGAAAATGACCTTTAACGTCGGTTGTTTCCTTGTCACAGCAACCCCTCCGCGATCGTCTATTGATATCCCTATATTCTACTTCATATAAATGACATTTTATAAACAAAATGGTTCGTCGTTTTGATATATCACAATATACCAGTACGAATTCAAATAAAAATGTAAATGTTTTAATTGTAGAGTTTTCAATTTAAATTTTCAGATTTTGAAGGAGAAATCACTAATACCATAAACCAGATCGAAGTAGTTAAGGAAGGTTTGAAGACTTACATCATTTCAATGAATTTGTGATCGTTATGTATTTACTCATCTTAGATGAAGTGGAGGATCTTCATGCAAGGGAAGCGGATACTGATCAAGATGATTTCCACCCAAGACCGTAAAGTGGGGGATCTCAACGCAAGTCGGGATCTGATTCAGATCGATCAGGTGGGGATCTTGGCGCAAGTCGGTCAACTGGAGGATCCCAATGCAATTCGGCCAACAGGAGGATGTCAACATAAGTCGAAGTAGAGGATCTGTGCGCAAGTCGATCAAGTGGAGAATCAGTATGAAAGTGGATCAAGTGAGGGATCTGCAAGCAAGTTCACAACAGAATCAAGAAAGATTTCAAGCAGTCATCAAAGGGGATCTGCACGCAAGTCGACAGAGACGAGGATCTTTGCGGAAGTCGATCAACTGGAGGATCACAACGCAAATCGATCATGGGAAGGATCTCAACGCAAGTCGATCCAGTGCAGGACCTCATAGCTAGTTGATCAAGAGTCCGATCTCTGCGCAAGTGGATCGAGTGGCGCATCTCCGCGCAAGTGGATCGAGTAGCGGATCTCTGCGCAAGTCGATCGAGTGGAGTTGGGCCTCATATACCGAATATGACGGTTCAATGATATTCGATATAAAGAAATTTCTAAATACAGAAATAATTTTGAAAATTAAAAGATCTCTTACAATTTTGAAAAAAATGGGTAAACTGGAAATTTCAAACATGAAATAATTAAAAAAATATTTTTATAATTTGTATCACATGTTTATTAATAAAAACGTGATATTAGTATTGTTTTTTTCTGTAACAAGGGTTTTTCGTTTCGATATTTCGAACGTGTAATCGTGTAACAGCAATCTGAGCCTGTCCTTACCATAGTAGGAGAGGGCGATTAGACGAAGGGGCAAGCGTTTCACCTTCAGATCGCATTGTTGAATGTATTTTCACGATTGTCAAGTTCCCTCGGGGAGGGGTTAACAGGAGTTACCTTAATGAGAAAGTTGGGAACTGGACGTAGAAACTGTGTAAAAAAAAATTCAATTATTCAAACGTCCAAAAGGAACTTATAATTTCCGCATTTTCCATGTTCTCTCCTTCCAAATTAAACATTATTTTGTAGAAACAATTTATAGTATGTACTGTATATTTTTATTTCACAGAAAAAAAGTCAAGCCAGAAAATGAGTTCGATGTATTATAATAAGCCAGTAAACTCCACTGTATTTTGTTTAGGAATATGGGCATCAAGCGTTGCTGTTACTATAAGATTGTATGCTTACAGAACGTTGAAAGTGAAAGAATACGCTTTGTTAGGACAACCGATTAACAAGTTCCATGCTTGATGTCGGAGCACTGTTCTTTTGCAAAGCATGACCCTGGGACATGATATGCAGAACATGGAAAGGCGGCTTTGAAAGACGGGGTTCTGCATGAAGATTGAAATGATCCACCACCTCCTAGAGTTATAACTCTAGGAGGTGGTGAATGATCACTCTCTCGTCAGCAACCGATCAGGACGGTACGAATATTATTTCAGTTAAGGTTGGGTAAAAACTTAATGATAGGGAAACGGGAACTTAAAATTAATTGGGCGATTTTTGTATTGCAAGTTCGAATTCAAGGGTTTGTTTAATTTGCCGTGTAATTTATAACTTGTAATTTCAATGAAAATAGCCTCCATTTAATCTGCTTGGGCTTCATTGTTGCTGGGCGTTGCCGCAAGACGCGAGGCGGGGCCGAGCAGGGCCGGATGCAGCGGTCGGAGTGGGAGGATAGCCAGGAAGGTGCGCAGCAGATTAAGCGAGAGATGCGAAAGGAGATGGAGGAGCGGCGCAGCGGTGGTGGTGGAGGTGGAGTGAAAGAGCAGTCCACGCGGGAGGAATGGGCGGGACAGAAAGACGAGATGCGTGATGAACAAAATTCTGTGATCCCTACCCTAAGCCACATACTACTACTCGCGCAACTTTTCTTGAACCTTGCTTCTCCCTCTCTCGAGCAATAAACGGTTGAAGGCAAAAGCTCGCAACAAGCACTGATGACGATTCCCAGCATTAAAATTTCGTTGGTGGGAAACAGCAGCTAGTTGCTTTCGTAGTCGACAACTTCTGTTCAGCTGTGTTACCATTATCTCAACAAATGGCTGATGCAGGTCCAGGTCCTTCAAAGGAGGCACATAAAACTCCTATCTAGTGTCCCTACTGTTGCCTACCCTGGCCGCACACGTAGCAGGTTCAGAGAGCATAATATGAGTAGGTTTGACTTTGATTTTCCAGAGGTTAGCATTATTGTAAACACTCTAGTGGCCGACTTTGTAACTAATACCCCCACTCCGCCCGCATTTCTTCACTCCATCGTCCAAGAAAAGTTGCGCGAGTTGTACTTGAATTTTGAATACAGAAAAAAATGTGCGTATTTTGCAAGGATTGTTAACAAAAGTATTCGCCCCGATGTAATAAAATTAATTTCAAAGGTAAATCAGCAATAAATTTGGACTCTTATCCCTCATCGTGTGGTTTCGTCAAGGAATAATACTTCCTGCCGCGACAACATGGAGAATAATAATTTGAATAATTGTATTTCCCACTGAATTCTAGAAGACTCGCACAGATAATGAAGTTACATTTATGTCGAGAAGCAAAACAAGGGGCCATCTCAGTATTTGCTCCAAGAATCACGAAAAGTGGACGAAAAATCTGATCGAGATGGGATCATTGACCCAGAGGCTGCGGTACAATGCTTGTTAGAGGTTGTTTAGAATTATACAGTCCAAATGTTAAATAACACACTAAATATCACTGTTAAAATTAATGTTACTTTCCTCTTGATGCTTAGTAAAGTCTCTAATTGTATGGAAACAGTTATGCAGCAGAAACGATTTTACTTGGGATATACATTTTTCAATCGAATTTAATCACTTAGTTCTATGGGGCGTGCGGGAGAAAGGACGTAGCGTTGAGTGAGAAGAGCATGTAGGTAGGATGGATGGGAGGGGCGGTAAGTGTTTTCTGATGGCCATGGCACGCCAGATATGGCATGCGGGAGAAAATGGCGGAGCGTGATGAGCATGGAGGAACAGATCGAGCGCAAGTTCTAGGTTGGGCGTGCAGGCGGGCGAGGCTTCTTAATAGACTATTGTGAAAAATATATTCCCAAGAAATGCCAGGTAATCAGCTAGTTAGTACTATATTTTTCTTAAATTTCTTTATGTAGAGGTTTAATAGGCATGCTTCCTTTTTCCAATTAGTGATTCAATTTAGACGCAGCACTATACAATACCTATTTCAACAATATCTATTTCAGCTTTATACATCAGGGACATTACTTAAAATATGAACCAGTCGGAAGAAAGCACCTACAGATGCTGCAAAATCTTGATGACTTTTTTTCGATGACATTCGAATATCATCTCATGAGAGATTGCATTTGCATTAATTGTTAGGTTTAACTAAAAGGTGCGCATACATTGTGAAAGAGTATTTCATTTAATAAATATTGCTTAATGTGTAATAAAATTACACGTGTAAGAAATATCAGAACATTTAAATGCGCTGAAAAACGTTTAAAATGTATGTAAAGTACATCCTCAAATAATAATAAATAATTTCTTAAAAATAAATATCATATAAAATACTTTTAAAAATAATAATAAATAATTTCTTAAAGATGTTGCTTCATCAATGGACTAAAATGAAGAACACATTGGGATATGTTTAGATCTTTCGAAAGCTTTCGCGTTATTAACCACATCTTGCTCTCAAAATTACCTTCTTATGGAATTCGTGGTATTGCCCTAGATTGGATAACCTCGTACCTTAAACGTCGATCTCAAAGAGTAGAAATATCGTACTGCACGAAAGACATTATTTAAAATCTTTCCAATTCATTGCATGGGATCCCACAAGGTTCGATCTTAGGTCCTATCCTCTTTCTGTTGTACGTAAACGATATGCCCTCATCTATTAAAAATGGAAAAACAGATCTGTTTGCCGATGACACGAATGTTCTTTGCAAAAAAGAAACAATAAATAGTACAATTTCACACTTTCAAATTGGTTTTGTAATAACAAAATAGTTAACGAAGGAAAAATTGTCAATGCAATTATGCGTTTCAAATCGGCAATTGTATGCTCCATCGAAAATAAACACAAAATTTGGTCTCTCAATTCAGTCAAACCTCAAATAATAGAATTAAACACTAAATTAATTCATTATGTAACGCATTCAGAATTCTTTCAAATTCTGTCAGCGTTCATGTAGCTCTTGCGTGTATTTTGCAAGTTTAATACATTCCCGCCTGAGATTCGGCATAATATACTGGAGAAGCCTTTAGTGCCCAGACATTTAGATTGCAAAAGAAAATTATCCGTATAATGAAAAAATGCCATCCACGTGTTCCATGCAAGCCTCTTTTCATTGAGCTTGGAATCTTACCATTGCCTTGCCTATCTATTTACGAATCTGTAGTATTTGTCAAAACTGACTTACTTAACGGTGGGAACATATTTTCAAGTAATACTGATATTTATAGTTACAACACACGACGTAGAAATCATGTTCATCAAGTGCTCAATCAGTATCAACAGTTCACTACAAGAAATCCACATACAATACATGTACGTTACTTTACAATGCATTGCCAGATGAAATTATACAATTAAAAATTGGTACATAAATTTAAGTTCAAAGTAAAATCTTTTCTGCTGCATAACTGTTTCTGTACAATTAGAGACTATACTGAACGTCAAAATGAAAAATAATGTTTACTTTAACAAAACAATGATATCGTATAATGAATTAGTTTACATTTGTATTGTACAATTTTTAAAAAAGACGTATATTGCCCGTAACAAGTAATGTACTTCTGCTTCCGGGTCAATGACCCCCTCTCATCCCCAAACTAACCCAACCACCCTGTTCCCACGCAAACAAAATTCTTCATTCACCCGACCGTCGAGGGAACAAAAATTACCACTCACCATCCCCGTACACTTTCTCACATATACTTACACCAACTCTCAAGTAACTAATTGCACAAATCAGTCTGCATCGGTTGCCGTTCGATCACGTTCCTCCGACCTTCCCTAATAAACTGCCAGTTTTTCTCCCGTTCTGCCTGCATAGCCGCTCCGGGCCACAGGGCACATATCCAGGACGCCTGCTTCTCATCCACTCTTTGTAACAGCAGGTGAGCAACTTGCCCACATTAGACCTGTTTGGAGGGGTGTGCACTTTGAAGAATTCGCCTGGAACCAATACCATCGCACTAACATTAATCAATGCATTTCACATTATATGTCTGTGTGTGTGTGTGTGTGTGTGTGTGTGTGTGTTTGTTTGTTATACTCTTACAAATTAATCTTTTAGAAATTATTTAAAACCTATTAGAAATAAAAATTGCTAGCCTTCAGGGAATATCAGATTGGAATGCAACAGTGGCAAAGCAGCACTCGGGAGCTAATTTTCGTGAATTACTTCATATTGTTGGGACATGATTTACCTGTATGAAAAGTAGTTATAATTGTCAAATATATATATATATATATATATATATATATATATATATATATATATATATATGCTTCAAAATATTTAGTTTTTGCACCAAATATTCTACAATTTGTAATGAGTTTTACATAAGATGATGTCTGAGATGTGTTAATTCGGAGAGAAAGTGTGGTATCAATGTGTTACAAACTAATACTAAAGGTGAGAAAGTACGTGTTGTTTTAGTTGTAGATGCTTTTGGTACTTGGTAGGGTAACCTTTCAGTCAAATCACGTATTCCAATCGATTCGGCATTCCTAAAATAATTTTTACTTTCTCGCAGATGCTTACGTACTGGAGAAATATACTAATATGGAGGAATACACTTAGTGCAAAGAAAGTTATGTAACGTTGTGGCAAATCGATTTCGAAATTTCAACGGGAATACACATTTTGGGGTCCCCTAATAAGGAAAAGTGCTTCTTTCAAAACGTCCGTCCGTCTCTGTCTGTCCGTCCGTGCTGCATACATATGAATGTTTTAGCCACCAAATTAGACGCCAACTTCGGCATATTATAGAAATACTTTACATGAAAATGTTGTTAAATGTTAATATATCTCCAATATGTATGTTTTATGTATTCCTTTGTTTTGTATACTACTCAAAAATGTTATGTTTATTGCCAACCGATTGTCAAATGCTTTACTTATCAAATGCTTTTAAAAAGGCACATGCTAAATGTGCGAAACGTAAAGCAATAGATAAATGTATATGTCTTATATGAATTATACATCGTAATTCCTGATTTCTGTATTGATTGATCCTATTTGGTCCAATAGTTTAAAAAAGATCCATCTTTCTACTATATAAAACAGGATCAACAGGAAAATTTCAACCATTCTTATATTATTATTATTATTATTATTATTATTATTATTATTATTATTATTTGTTTTCTTTCTTCGGTAACTTCCATTTCGCGACGGCAGCTAACTTTTTACGGCCCATATAAATAGTAAATATCTTTCAGTAGAAAAAATGAGGACAGATTTCGATCTGAACCTGTTGAAAGGTCCCTTGTGAGTGTAATACTGACCTCGCGTCTCTATGCCTTAATATTGGACACCTTGCCCTTCCGCCCCACAACTCTCATTCAGCCGCTCGGTTACGCCACATTCGCAAAGCAAACGTAAACGTAGCATTGCTGCAAAATCTAAAAATGAATTATTGAGACCATTCAGAACGCCCTGACCTAATCGTACACGTAAATCCGTAAACGTAACGAGTTCACAAGCCACAAGCTTTTATATACAATTTTATGTCAAATCAATCGAAGACACCAACCCACAAAGTCCGCGAGAAGGAAATAGGTCTATTTTAAATTATGATGAGGCGGTTGTCCGTGGTTATACACATGTCCTTGTATATTGTCTGCAATGTCGGAAGGGACCCTCGGCGATTGCAAATGAGAGCCCTCCCCCATTTTCATTCATCATCCCCGCATGATATTATGTGTCGTTATAAATTTACATACCTTAAAAAACTTTGATACAAGATTTTATTTTATTACATATTTGAAGTTCAGGAAAAGGTGTAAACAGAAAAAAAGTGATTGTTCTCAATAATAAACTAAGGTTTCCTAATAGTAGAACCTATATATTACTTTCAGAATATCCAAGAAGAGTAAAACCTCGTCCTATATGGACATTTTCGTTGAAAAATTTAGATACTTTTTAAGGAAATAGCTTTTAAGCGTCACTGTAAATGCGAAATTTGAATGCGAATTTGATTTTTCACAGGAATCTATTTACTTTCCGAAAAACTTCATTCCAAGCATTTCCACTCACAATTACAAAAATTTATATAAATAGCTGGAAATGTGCATACTAACGACGAGAGAGATTTAAAGAAAGTTACATTTGTGTAATTTTTAACAAAACAAAAGATACAGCAAAATGAACTTTACGTCATATAAACTGCAATTAGCACTACCCGTTGGAAGAGTTTGAAGAAAAAATTTTGAGCCTTTTTTTTAAAAAAAATGGCATTTGAGCGTTTTTCGAAATGCGGAAATTATGTGAACAAATAATTGCCGCTAATGTAAATATTAATGACTTGAGAGACAAGTAAAAAAATTACATTTTTGTAATTTTTGAAAAAACAAAAGAATAGAGGAATATGGCGTTTATGTCAGCGTATAGGGTACATTTAGCACTATCCCTATAAAAAATGAAAATAAAAAATTTGGGGCTGTTTCTGGGAAAATCTTGTTTTTGTATTTTTTTAAATTGCAAATTTTGCACGCACTATTGCACGAAAACTACTAAAATTGTTAAAAAATCTACAAAATTTTAATGAAACAACTAATTACGGACACGAATTTCATTTAAGGAAAAGCCCTATCTTCAATTTCATAGTTGTAGGAAGACGCGGGAAAAATTCAAACTTTTGCAATTTTCAAAAATTCAGAGTTAACCGTAAAAATCAGACCGAGGCCACCTTAATAAGTGTATTTTGCTTTATTCTTGCAAGAAACCTAAAAAGAAATTGAAGCCGTTTTCGAGAAATTTTTAAAAATGTCCAGGAGGTTTCATGTAAAGTACCCCCAAATTTTAAAGAAATTTTTCAAAGTTTTAAAGCTTCAAATAGAGCCAGATGGACAGGGGTTTCTTCAATTTGGAAAAACGGCTACGCATGGTTTAGAGTAGTGTTCACAGACGGAGGGGCGGACGGACAGACGTTTTAAAAAGAAAAACACTTTTTCGTTATAAGGGATCCCGGAAAAGTATTTCCGCTGAAATCTCAAAATCGATTTTCTGCATCATCACATAACTTTCTCTGTACTACATATATTACTCCGTATATACGTACATATACGTACAAGTAAAAATACAGTTATCACGATTTAAAATGTACTCAATTTCCGCTTTCGTTGTATGCTGTCATTGAATTTGCGAGTGGCATTTATGAGCTCAAAATGACTCGAAAATTAATACATTGTTACAAAAATAAAGTGTCTAACTCGTTTAATTATTTAAAAAGTTTTTAAAAATATGTTTGATGTCGTCGGCACCCCTGTCCGTCGGAGGCCCTAGGCAATTGCCTAATAGTGTCTATTGGATAATCCACCACTGGTTGTCGGTGGTTAGGTCATTTTGTTATGTGATGAATTAGTTTGCGAACTGTTTTGGTGCGAGTAGTGAATTCAAAATAAGACTTTGAACCATTTTTCTTGCGACTAACTTAGCATGGAGAATAAAATAATTACGTTCGACGAATTAGAGCCTACTCGTGAAGTTGGTACAAGATATGATGGAAAGTTAATGGTGCACGAGAAACCTTGTTTATAAAATAAAGGAAATGCGAGAACAAATACAACAGTTACTCGCATATATGAAAGGCTTAAATCGATAGGAAATTAGAAGAAAAAGCTAGAAATGAATCGACGAAGTTTCAATACAATGAGATTTATTGGTTCAGGCAAAACTTACGTTCGCCATTGCGAATGCTCGTTTTTACACTTCTTCAAATTACGCCATTACTTACGGTTTATCCGCTAGCTTTTATTCACAGACGCTTTGCCGCAGACCAATTTTTCGGAATCCAGGATCCCACAAAATGTGAATTCTGACTCCCCAACGTGTTAGTGGAAGTAATTTACTATATATAGGAACAATAATTAGTTTTTCGGTATTGGGGACCTACAATACTATTTTTTCTGTCGCAAAATAGCTGTTGTTCGCTGCTCCATTACATATTTTTTCAATACTCCGTATGTATGCGAGAAAGTAAAAATTTCCATCTCCTAGTCTGTCCCATCCGCACCAGCCCAAAAATTAACTTCAACCATTGAAATATACACTGAAAATTATTGTAGTATAAGTCTATAAATAAGAAGTTTAATGGATAAAGGGCCTGAAAATTCTAGTTGTTCCACATCTGTTTTCAGGCTGAGCACGCTAATGGAAATGTCACGAAACATTGCTGTGAATGACGGCGCTGATGTAAGTATTTCGTCCAATATTCATTCAGAGCAAGAGCTTTTTCATCCGTGCCATTAACAGAGGTCATTAAAACGATGTTTCTTCATGTGGCGTTTTTATTTATTTGCTAATTCCGGATTCTGTGGAACGCGGATGATTAATTTATTATTACTTATTAATTTTATTCATTTATTAATCTAATATTTATTTATCTTTTAAATTTTTAATTTAAATAAATTTTTCCATTGTTTCCGTAAAATAATCAGAAAGAATTCTTATATCATGCTTTCTTTACCCACATTTTCTGCTAGAATCTGTGGAATTAAAATCAGGAATATATGGCCGGAATTATTTGACCGTGAAACCAAACCCTTTGCTTGTTTCGTAGCGCATTCACTATCGTCTTCCGAAGAACTAGGAATTACAGATAGCCTAAGAGCTACGTTAGTACACGCACCTACCTGTGGACATTGGTGGTTGAGACTAGCCATGACAAACTGCGCCCGCACGAGCTTCTTGCCCGACGGAAGCGCGGGGCTCCTGCGAGCACAAGCAACCTCCCCCGACTTCGCTCTTAATTCCCCCTCCAAATCTAGGAAGGGTGCTCACGCGCAAGCTGTAGCAGGGAAGCTAAATACTAAGCGTGCTCGAAATATGACGAATGAATTCGTACAAAATCTCGTTTGCCGTATGTTTTCTATCAAAATACCGAGATTTAAATTACGTTTATATGTTTCATGTTTATTTTCTTCTAAATTTCTGCCTTGTATAACCGAGGGACAGAGAATATGTTTGAATGATAAATTCTTTGCCTGTTTTCGATTCGTGTTGTTTTATTGAATGATTGCCACTTGTTGTAAACAGCAATTACGAGAAATAAGTTAACAAATTTCTACATAACTTACTACATTTCTTCTAGTAAAACCTAGTAGATTCATCACAGTTACGGTCGGCAGCTCTTTGATTTGATAAGAAATTCTGTTCCTAAATTGGACATAGGAAGGTAATGCCATTATTGAACCTTTAAATAAATGCGATTACGAAATCAAGACCCTTTCAATTCAAAATATTTAACTTTACTTCCAATCGGTAAGTTAAAATGTTACCGATGCTCTTCATTTATAAGGAGAATATATTTGCTTCGGTAGAGAATAGTGGCGGCTCGTGCTTAGATTGCACGGTTGCACAACCCCCGGAAAATGAAAAAGATCTCATATCTTAGAAATAAATTTTCCTTTTAAAACATTAATTATTCAAAATATTGCAACAATATCGATGTATATAAAATCATTTTGAAACCGAAGAGGGTCCAACTGGCGCTCTCTCCGGTGTTTGGTGCCTTGCCAGAAATTGCACCACGCTGTATTAATGGGTTTCCTGTTTACTCTTTGATATGGCCTTTTGGTTGGGCAACCAGTCTAGTGGCGCTGTCTAGCCTTGTGTGGCGACGGAGGGAATCCCAGGGGAATACCCATATTGTCTTCGTTGTGATTGCGATGTGCTGAGTCACTCGCTGCAACGTAGTTTTTATGATTTTCGCTTGTTATTGAAAGTATACAAGTTTAATCAATTATTGACGGTATTCAATGCATTATTTATATTTGGAGACTGTTTTCATTTGATATTAGGTTTGTTGATTCAAAACGTACATTTGATAAATTCTTTGTGTCAAGGTGACCGTTCTGGATGGAAGTCCCCTAGTGTCCCCCGTGGCTGCAGCTGGCTGGCCAGCGGTTTACGAACGTTCTTGTGAATATGAATGTGTGAAAGATCTTTCATTATTGCCAAATATACCAGGGTAGTGAAGTTCTCGAAATAAAATAATTTTATTTGTGTGAAACGTGACAAAGCAATAGTGCTTGTTGCGATGTGCTGAGTCAAATTTAAGTGCCCAGTGGAAATCAAAGCCAGAACCCGTGCGCGGGAGGTCTACATGCCTTACTCAGACCCGACGCATAAAATTATGTAATTAGGGTTTCAATATAGACTTTCATTTCCCTTAGTTTTGATTTGAATTGCGTACATTTTTATTATACATTCGTATTTTGGAAATTATGTTTCCGTCATTCGATGGAGGTGCAACCTCCTGTCTGTTGGGGCACCAGCCGCCACTGGTAGAGAAAAAGAAAACTCCTAAACTTGGGGCAATAATTGTCAACTGACTACTTCACAAGATTCTCGTGGGTCGGGTTTCTAGTGATGTACCGCCACCCCAGTATTTTTGAACAACCCTTAATTCTCACGTCATGCGGTGCCCAAGAACTCTAGTATGCTAGTTACCTTGCGCACAACCTTGACATGCCTGGTTGAGACGATCCTCTTGAAGTCGAAGGTTGAGGAGATGATTTCTCACTATTGGATTCCGACGAATCGTCCAGAGAAGCGCATTCTTCGACGCTGTCGCGTTCAAAATATCAGATAACTGGTCGTCTGTTAACTTTTCAGTCTGCCGTACTTCAAACAAGTTATCACCTGGACCAGAATCCAAAGAAAGTAACCAAAATTAATGCTTGAAGTAAAATCAATAAAAGAAAAACTGTAACCGAAATCCAAAACTCGTACCCAAATCAAAAGTCTATCAGAAACCAAAACATACGAAGAGCTAGACAAAAAAGTTTACAAAAATCTTTCGAAGCTCCCTGGAGGATGGCACGGTGATAAAACTTTCCGAGCGCGAATTGGTACTCGTACCCTTGTTATTCGCCAGATCGACTGCCGGCCGCGCGGTCCATCGCCAACGAGATCTCTCTTAAACAAAATGTGCCTTTCCTGCCATCTAATAGAAACATACGTCTCTTAGTTCTCTTCCAAAGAGCCAGACACCCACGAATTTGCGAAACAAGCGCTATCTAATTGGAAAGGTCGGGTGAGAACGACTCAGAAGTCGACGCAAGTGAGCGTCCACGTTGACAAACAGGGTCATTTCTTTAATGAAAATCAGAACTTTATCCCGTTTAGGGGCAATCTTGGACCACTTCAATATGTTTCGTGTCTCCTAGATGCCTAAATTGCACCACAGAATAATCAATAATTAATATAAATCAAAAGATTATACTCGAAACATCAGAGCGCATGTTTACAAAACACTTCAACTAATCTGCGCGCTGTTCGCGGACCAAGGTGAAGGACAAGACTATTTCTGAAATAAAAATACCCTTAATGCCATTAAGTTTTATCTAGAATATGCTTTGGTACCTTCCACATCTCCTAGTATCAACTCATTGACCAGAGAACAATTATTACCTAATATAAACAATGTTATACTGTCCAAGCGACTCAGCAGATCCAAAAATGTGGCCAGAAACCCAGCTGCAATTGTGACAAGGCGAGTGCACGGCCACCAAACTTGCCTTAGCAGTCAAAGGGATGAAATATATAAGATATTTACCGCATTGATGGATGGTTGAAAAGGCTGTTCATATTTAGATGAAAATAATTATTCAGATTATACTTTATTCTACTTCAAGGTGTTTTATTGGACTTTTATTTCATGGCACATTTCTTCTAACGAAATCTGGAAAGCAAGGTGTAATATACCACAGGTAAGAAATTCAGACAATGACACTACACATTGCCGAATTTTATAGCCATTCCTTGCCTACCTGACTGAAGCAATGTTGATACAAGTGTCTTCTTTGTGTGTTGAATAAAAAACGATTTCGCTCATCCGTCATAAAATGTGATTTTTGTTTTAATGTTTAGAATATTAGGACATAAATGGTTCACTCACAAAAAAAATCAGTATTAGGACAGAAAGATCCGAATTGGTAGAATTGTTAGTCGAACTTTGTAGCAACGTTCAGGCATTGTAAAAACTGGACATTAATTTTAAAAGAAAACCGACAGCAACAATAATGTTGAAGCGTTCGTTTCGAAGGGCAAGCTGATAGACCCTCTTACGATAAGTTAAGAAAAATAAGTGAAAATGGCGCACAAGAAAGCAACAATAAACCAAATTTTGTTAAGAAACGCGAAGGAGGCGTACAAAAGATAAAATCAATGGGGGTGGTACAAAGTAGTAGGGAATGGACAGCAGGGAGAGAAGCCACTTTACTTATATTGATATAAAATTTTATATCGGTGACGAAGCATCACTCACTCCCTACTATCAATACTTCATAAGATAAAGTTCAACAAAACGTGTACATACGGAAGTTACGTTTTTGTTCAGAAGTAAAACACGCGGCTCGGTACATGCTGAATAGACTGAGAGAAACTGGACGATAAAACTGATGAAGATTGTGTTGACCCAAAGTTGAAGTCCCTCTTGCAGGCATCAGTCAGGGGTTTGCACACGTTAACAGTATTTTTTTCTTCTGTGAATATGTAATTACATAGTAGTTTTACTTCCACGCATTATTAGTAAGTTTTGTAATGCTGAAGGAAAAAACTGCGATTTTCGCCAGAAAAACTTGTCGGGTCCTGCTTATAAAAAAGTGGATAATTCTTTTTCCTATATATGGTTGAAGAAAATACCGCGAAACTTACTTCCTCCACCCTGTTTTTGGAACCCGGATGCAATAGCTCTTGTGACGCATGCTAAGTATTTAATTACCAATACATTTGCCATTCTATTAAATGGTACCCGTTGTCAGAAATGCCAAGATACCAGAAGTGTCAAAGATGTCAGTTACGCTGTGTTGTTTCAATGGCACATTGTACATTACTTCTTGTAGTGCGTTGTGTAGTCTGAATCCACTTTTGGTTGATCCTTAATACCCAAAAAATTGGATTACGGTAAAACATGTGTTCATCCGTGTCTGAACGCTAGCGGCTAAAAGTATGGATTTTCACCAAAAATTCATATTTCCGGATCTATCGCACTGATGTTGCGGCCCTTTGAATTAGAAACGGATATTTTGATTTGGGGAGTATATAAAGCGTCAATTTTCAATTTTTTTTTTTCAAAAACGACTTCCATTTTTTTTCTGTAAATTTTCCACCGTTAGAGCCAGACGCTAAAAAATGCCGTAGGTCGCATTATCGTTGAAGACTGAATTTTCACAAATTGTACACGTAAACAATATTTGGGGCATCTCCCTACAACTACAAAATAGATTATTTTAATTTTCTCCTGAATGGTATATTGACCAAAAACATCGGGTAAGGTCAAGTACTTTTTTTTTTTAATATGAGTAATTTTGCAAGAATGCAACAAACTAATGAATGACAATTTCAATTTAAAAAATGCTATCAAAATACTTAAGGATATTTATTAAAGAACAGTTCATCAAATTTATTCAGGTAAATTATCAGTTTGCCAAAGAAAAGTATCTGAATAATGAAAAAAATCCCATCCACGTGATCCCTGCAAGCCTCTTTTCATTGAGCTTGGAATCTTACCATTGCCTTGCATATTTCTTTATGGGTCTGTAGTATTTGTCAAAACGGACTTAAGGGTGGGAACTTATTTTCATGAAATACTGATATTTGTAGTTACAACACACGACGTAGAAATCATGTTCATCAAGTGTCAGAATCAACAGCTCACTACAAAAAATCCCCATACAATACACGTACCTTACTTTACACCGCATTGCCAGATGAAATTAAACAATTAAAATTGGTACACGAATTTAAGTTAAAAGTAAAATCTTTTCTGCTGCAAAACTGTTTCTATACAATTAGAGACTATACTGACCGTCAAAAAGAAAAAGAATGTTTACTTTAACAAAACAATGATATAGTATAATGAATTAGTTTACATTTGCATTGAATAATTTAAAAAAGACTCAATATGCCTGTAACAAGTAATGCACTTCAGCTTCCGGGTCAATGACCCCCATCTCGATCGTGTTTTTGTCCAGTTTCCCTGATCCATTGAGCAACTGCTGAGATGGCCCCTTGATTTGCTTCTGGACGTAAATATAGCTTCACTATGCGTACGTTTTGTTGAACTTTCCTTTCGCTTGTAGTGGTAGTAGAGCATAGGGTGAGTTTCTATTTTATTAACAATACAGAAAAATCATATGTTCGCTCCTTTACCGTTAAAAATACGTTTTCTATACGTCGGCAACGAAAATATCTAGTTTTTGAAATTTTAATCTCTCGCTTTTTTAACTTTATTATTATTAATACTATTATTTTTCGTCTTTCAACTATTAATAGTTCAATTGTGGTGAAGGGATTCTGAAACTCAAGAAAGCGTGCGCAGATGATTTTCTCCCCCATATGTCACATACAGTTTTTTACTAAATAAATGTTCGACTCTTGTTTACTATATTATGAAAGCTGTTCTTTGTATTTGCTATTGAATAATGTTATTGACTAGTTTACAAGGAAATTAATTTTGTATTATGTTTTTTTATAATTTGAAGATTTTTATGGAATTCTGGACTGCTCAAATTGAGGGCTCGATATTTTAGAGCACATGCTGTATTTATTTTCTGACTCAGTGGGTGGTGGGACTTGAAATTCAGATATGTCTGACTAATGTGTTTCCTAAACCAGTCAGTTTTATCCTTATTACAAGAGTATCTATAAAGGGGATTTTTTGGTTTACTTCATATTCTATAGTGAATTTTATCTTTTGATGGCATTAAATGTCTTTGTTTTTAGGTATGGCTAAGAGTAGGTCATCCACATATGTTAACGAATGGGATGTAAAAGTCAATTTGCTTGAGTGTTTCATCTAATAACTCGTTCATAATTATGTCAGCAATGATAGGTGCACAGGGCGAACCCATCACAATACTATCCACCATACAATAAAACTGGTTATTATATTTATGTATAAAATATCCTTGACAACACAATTTATACATTTCCCTAAATTCACCACTTATTACAATGTAGTTTGATCTTGTTCCATTCTGTAGAAATAATGTCTATGGCTAATTGCATTGGTATATTGGCAAATAATGAGCTGACCTCTAAAGAAACTATGATGTAATTCTCTGGTAATAAAATCTCTTGTATTTTGTTCACAAACTATGAAACTGACATATTTATTGTCAATTACCTGGGTTAATAGGTCTGTTAGAAATTTACAAGATTGGTACAAGGGGCTATCAAGTGAAGTTGTAGGCTTCCGACGCCAGAGTAATGTGAATGATCTTGGCTGTTCAGGTGCCACCTCATGGAAGACTGTGGCCGACGTTTCGACCATCTTTTTTAAGGCGTATTGATGTAACAGACAACTGGTCTCAGAGGTTTATCAGGTTTGTGATTTTTTTTTAACAAGCCATATATCTTGGGTGCCTTACTCATATGCAACCAACCCTTTTTTTGTATCTGCTATTTTCTTTTGTTTAAATAAATTTAGTATAAATTTGTTACCTGCCTGTAATCTATTCATGGGGTCATTATTCTTTCATGGATATTGGCATCACTTTAATGTTGTTCCATTTTATTGCAATATTCTTTATATCTATATATTGCCGAAACATTGGCAATGTAAAGTGTTCATTTTCTTGTGTTCCAAACTCAAGTTTCATTAGACATAATTACAACAGGTAAAGAATTATAGAATAATATATAGCAAAAATTAATTTTATAAATATATTACAATTGTGTTAATTTAATGATTAAGTGAATTTAATACATGAAAACATTCAAAACCATACCTGTCTTGTACAATATAGTAATGAATATTGATCAACTTACCTCTTGGGCTGTTCTACAATTTAAGGAAAAGATGCTCCTTACTATATTGGCTGATAGCTTCCTTACTGCTTCATTATATACTTACTGCCATATTATACAATTATCTTAACTGTCGGATGAAATTTCCATTTTCAAATTTACGTTCATAAATTTTCTTTAAAAAAAAGTTTGCAATAGAATACTGAAATAGCTAAAACACTGTTGCACGAATAGTCATTGTATCTCATTCCAAATTAATCAAAACTGTTAACGAACATTAATTTCATTCTTACAATAAAAAGTTTTAATCAATTTTCTTCTAAAATAACTAATCCACTAGAGAATATTGAAATTAAGAAACACTATCCCCTTTATTGTCTGAAAACAAAACAGCCAGTAAAGGGAAGGAAGTCAATGAAACACATCATGGTCCTAAATTTTTTATTAATGTTGACTGTTTATAAGAAAATCATGTGACGTCCAAAATCTCTCTAAAGAATGACTTCTTAAAAGTAATTACTTTGCCACAAAACTCATCACAGCTAAAAGATACACATTTTCCTTGCACTGAAACTAAAAACTTATAATGCACAATCATGTCCATATGTACAACTCAAAAGATATTCAGATCATGTCCTTTGCATACCTAATTCTGAAGGCTATTATAATAAAATTGAAAACCGTATCTAAAACATGTGATGGTCTTGGGTTATCACGAATGTACAATAAAATTTATGACATTCCAAATATTTTGGGATCTGCAGCATTCACTCACATCTGTTCAGCTATAGTGACTTTGTTGCAATTGTGCATAAAAAATATTTTAAAAACCTTGTTCCCGATGTAGGCAACCAATTCCATTCTGTGCATCACTGGCAGTGCTGAAAGAAAATATTACAACTACCCAACACAAGCATGCACCCAGCTCATTCACCAAATAACCACACACTCGCATACAAAATATTAGTGTAAAAAAAATAAAAAATAAAAAAATCACAGTACTGTTAAACCAGACTGATCATAAAATATTTCCACACAATGCAGGAAGGCAACATACTAATACCTAACCATTTAGATCCCTCATATTAAGCGCATGGAATTTAGAATCCCGAAATTTCGAAAAGTACCTGGAAAATTGCCCACCTCACCTCGCTGATTTCACCACAAAGACCGCCCTCAAATGCGAAATTTGTCTCTTCCCAAGCCTGTGTTTCTTTATTAAACCAAGGGGGAGGTCACCACATGCACACTTAAAAAAAATAATCACCGGGGTTTTTCAGTAATTAAAAACGGGGCCCTGCATTGATGAAGTCACAAACAGGAGGGAAACTAAGACACATTGCAGACAGGACACTGGACAAGGAAGCAGATTACACAGAACATGCAGAGGTGACGCAAGCTAAATGCATTACATGCAAAACCCCAGCGATTGAGCCCCTGGCCTGTAACAGAAGGGCAGGACGTACCTAGAGCCGACTCTCCTCCCTCGGCGTCCCACCACGCAATAAACAGGCATTCCTTTGCAATCCCTCCATGCGAGCGAGACATCCTGGGAGTCCTACGCCGATCCTAACTTGCATATCCGTATGGAGAGGATTCCAGTGGAAAAAGTTCCAAAATGTCTTGGGCTTCCTTTCCATCGGCGAGTAGGCAAGTTCCGCGCGGCCAAGACATTCAACAATTCAGTCAAACTATTGAGTGACTTAAAGATGCAACGTAGGAGTCTGTGTTTGGAAGGGGAAATGTTGTGCTAAACTAGAAGCACAAATTTTCGCATGTGTCGGGCGGCGAAATGTGATATTGAGCAAGCCGATTCCTGCCCTCGATCCTGGGTCAGCAGAACGAGTGAGCATATTCCTGCATTCATTCCTGGGCCAGCACAAAAAAAGGTCATCCAGAATCCTGTTTTTTTTCCCCTGACTGAAATCCTGGTGTCCTTTTCTGTGTGAGCCAATTCTAAATAAGCGACCAGATCCAGTTGAAATATTATCCAATTATCCTTAGCGATTCCTTAAAAACGTTCATTCCAAAAATCCTCTTGGGACGGTATATTTGAAATAATTTCCATCCAACATTCCTGATCCTGTTCCATACGGTATCCACAGACATTCCAAATCCATGCAAAGGTACATGAAGATGCATTTCTCCTCTTCATCCAAATGAAATCCAGACACAGAGGGTCATGTTTAATGTGTATTAATTCCAAAGGATGCCAATTCCTTTACAATTGCTATCCAAGTCCGTTTAAAAAAAGAAAAAGAGAATACAACATTAATGTCTGTCATATATGCAAACAGCTTTTCCACTAAATGCAGAACATGACCATCATGGAAAAGCTGCCCAACATGGAATTATTTCTACATTATAAGTAAAGGTACCCATTTTTAACATTAAAACTGTTATCTTTCACATTTATAAACTGTTTAATTAAAAAAAGAACTACCCAGTAAGAAGTACAAAATAAACATTTTACAATCTACATCACTCAACTGATCAAAGTATTGACACACTAATTCTAGAACTCAACAGCCTACTTAGCAATTATGGCATGATCAGAATTTTTATAATGCTAACTACTACTACTACATATCCAGCCTGCAGAAAATCCTTTTTGCTTGATGGAATGTAATTTTAAAATCTTTGTCACTGCAATTCAGTTAATTATTCGTTAATAAGAATTCAATATAAACGATTCCTATGACTGTTTGAAAACTAAATTGCACTTGAAAAAAACCAAATTTTTGTAAATGCACCCAACAGCTGGAACAAGAGTACAATGCATCTCATCACACTGTTTGCAGCTTAGGTATTCACCTGCATAGTATTGCTTCCACAAACCTGCATATCCTACATTAAACAAGTCACAATTGTACACTCCCACCCAATTTTCACAATGTTCAATAATGATGCTGTGAACACCCACTTCTGCTTGACAATGTCTATACACATTTTGAACAGAATTAAAAACAGAACTGACTGAAAACAGAAAAGCTAACAAAAATATTACATAGAGGTGATGAGTTAATTCTAACAAAGATCGCATCACTTCCTGTTAGGTCTATATCAATGGAGAAGGGGTTATGAAGAAGCCTTACACCATTTTGCATCCGTTACTGATGTTGCATTCCACAAAAAAATCAGTTGTAGGAACGTGACCGTGAACGTGATCGTGAACGGGAGAAGCTGCGGCGCACTGGTGAGTAAGTAGGTGATCCTCGACGACGTGGTGAATATGATCGGGAACGGGACCGACCACCAGAGCCGCGCCCACTGCTACCGCTGCCGTAATCCTCTTTAACTCTAATGTATGAAACTTCTCCCTAAAACATGAAAATAAACACATACCTTCCTCAAAATCAGGGAATACAAATTTAAACATACTTATCAAAAATAAAATACAACGCATTTAATTTTTTTACATAAGACTATTACAAACAAGCAAATGGAAATAAGTAATATTTTCTACACAAAAACTTAATTCAAATACAAAATTGGGCTCCATTATTTCAAATTTACACAACTCAATAATTATGTCTCCTAGAGAAAACATTATCTTCATATATCATAAGAAAAAACTATGTTTCCCAAGTGATATTGCAGATCAGTCATTCAAAGAATACAACTTGTTACTGTTTGCAGACTTGCACTATTTCCACACAAGCAAGTTGACACCATGACGAGAACTTCTCATGCTTGCAAAATGTGGGTAAATAAAAAAAAGCAACAGCAGACACTGCACTATATTTTGGTATTCATTTTGATCTGGACTCAGCTATAACTTAAGTTCTGAAAATATCCAGCATTAGTGGATGAATGTCCACAACGAATTTTGTTAAAATAAAAATGTTTTGAAAGCGGATACCTGTAAATGATACACAAGGTCATAACTACTTAATATATACCTAACAACGTCCTGTTGTGTTCATATCAGAGGGAACAGTGAGTGCTGGGCAGATTGCCACAGTATAAGGCTTACAAGTACACAACGCATTTACAGGCAAATGCCTGTTTTACCGTTTTGTCATGGGCATTTAAAATTAATATTTTATGCCTTTATAAAATTACAGGAACTTCATTTATGATTTCCAAAATTCCTTTTTAGCATTAAAAACAATGCTCATTTGTGCATTCACAATAACTTTTCAGATTAAACAAAGAATTGGCTAATTTCAAGGTTGTTTCATAACAATCATTTCAAAGTGAATTCTGTTATTTATGTGCTCAGAATATCACAAGCAGTTTCGACATCTCTTATCGCTAGACTTCATGCTATTGTTAATAGAAATGTGCAATATCAGTAAAAAACAGAAGAAAAGAGAGAAAACTTGTACACAGGGAATTATTCTAGTAATAAAAACCTTTATTTAGAGAATTAATTTACCATTACTAGGATACTGATGTTTAGAAGTATTGAAAATTAGTTTAGGACCTAAAATTCATAAAATAACCAAAAAAAATAGCCCAACGATTTATTTTGTAGTACTTTGAATGTACTGGAATAAAATGAAAAATATTTCAGAATAATAAATTTTGATTATAAGAAATTCTGAAGTGTGTGATGTCTTTGTGAATGAATGGAAAGCAAACTTATCAAATCAAGTAAAAATATAACAAAAACCTGAATAAAGAACTGCCAGTTGTCTTTCTTCAACACAACTACAATGCAGGGTCTATATTTATACATAGATGTTTGTTTAAGAAGAATATTGTTTCCTTTAAGCAATCTGATGGGTATATTTTTCTTAAAATGTGAGCCTATTTCTCAACTGCTTAGATTTTGAAATATATACAATCTTTTTCAAAATATATCACTTTCAATATTATAATTCCTTGAAACATAGTACAGGATTTTTAATTTCATGCTTACATTTAGAATTGGCATTTAATTGCGAGCATTAACAAATGCTGTTGAAGAAGAAAACAAAAAACAATAAAATAACTTCAACTGAATATTAATAATTTTTGCTTTGAGTACACCAGAAAATTTCCTCTATTTATCACTAGCAACTATCTAAAAATACAATCTAACTTAGTCACAGGTTTAATTGTCAGTACTTCTCTTGAAGCGAGCATTTATTCTACCCTCCAATGAAGATGCCACAAAATTGATTAACCATTCTAACAATTTACATCTTTCTGTCCTCTCAATGTGTGAATAAATTTTATTGTGAATGGGCCATATATTTGCTAGCATTCCAAATATTAAAAGAAATAAAAGCACCTATATAACGTTGAATAAACTATATCTCGTTATTCAACACACAAGGAAGACATTTTATCAACATTACTCCAAACACGTAACCAAGAAATTTCAATTAAGTTCAGCAACATGTATAATCAGAACACTGAACTACATACCTATGATATGAATGAGTATAGTACTTACACTACTTACAGTTCTCATGGCTCCCAGATTTCATGCGACAAAAAGTGCCAGTGCTACAAAAACAACGAAGTTAAAGTTATTGTGGAAAGTTATCTTCATCTGAATTTATACTGCCCATGGAAGAAATTATGATGCCTAAATTCACGGTTTAAGAGCTAATATTACCACCTTAACAAAAAGCTAGGATCTTAGGGATGGAAATGCATGATGTAAACAAAGTTATTATACGACAGATTTATGCACGATAAAAAATTACCACACAATTCAATGTTTGTGCAGTCCCCAGTTACAAGTCCACAAAGTGTAAGGAATGGTTCTGTCACATGAATTATTTGAATGAAAACAGTACAAGAGTACAAAAATAGTCCACAATAAGGCATGCAATAAAAAAATAGTGTTCAGTGTGGCAACTCCTCTGAACCATCTCCCTCCACGATTTCCCGTTTTGTATTTTTGGCAAGAAAATATTCCAAAGGAATAATTTGCAGTTTCTGTGTGGTGAGATACACTGCTCAAAGAGAGTTGCATTTTTGTCGTAATAAAGTTTTGTTTCACCACCCACACAAAATAAGCCAATCCCATCGAAAGAAATGCTGATAGCACCATTTACTTTTACTCAGCATCTTTAAAATTCATATCCGCATGAAACAAAAAATTAAAACCAGAGAAAATACACAAGAATTGCACACTAATAAGATGAAACAGCAAGCGACTTTCACGGTTGGTATTCTACGTGTTGTGTAAGTAATGGGGGTAATTCTTTCTCCCTGCCCTTCTCAGTTCAATATCACTCAAGTTTGAGGCTTGTTGATCTACAGAAGGAGAGTTACTACTAAAGCAGTGATCCTAATTGATCAGCTCTCTGATTTGACTAATGTTTTAAAAATATAATATCTAGGTTTATAACCCCCTCAAAATTTGTCAGTCTAAAAATTGTTTTAAAAATTCCGATTTTTCTCTCACTCTCCCAAAGCAATGAAATTCTCAATTTTTAAATTTCCCATGTTTTCCAGAAATTGTCCACACTGCAATAACATTTAAATAAAAGGAAAACATCTTACATAGCATTTTGTTTTTAAGAAATATATTGTTTTTATTATTTATTAAAGCACACATTCAATGTCTTTCCTTCAGTTTTGAGAGATGAAACCCTTGTTTCGCATAAAATGCCAACTTGCATGTTTGAAGGAAGCGATTGTAGACATTTCTCGTGGGGTTCAGAACTGCAATCTAGGTAATTGGATGCATTGCAAATACCCACTCGCAAAATACAAGATGTTTTGTCATAGTTTTACAGTGAGTATAAGAGAAGTCACGTACTCCCTTCACCCCTTTTCCCCTTCTTCTCATTCAGGCCCCCTCTCCACCTGTATTTATATATTTATATTGTACTTTCCTCAATTTCCATAAAATAAAATAATAATTGGCAAACATGGCTAAATCAATCATGTAAGTTGATAACAGAAAAAACATCAAATGTATAAAAATAAGAAAAAGCAGTAAAACTAAAGTAAAAATAAGATAAAGTAGTGAAAATAAGAAGTATTAAAAAATAATATTAAGTAGTATTCACAACCAGTCTATGATTAAAAGCAAATTGTAAGACTGGTATGTAGTAGGTGAATTACAATAATTGTAATCTAAGAATGCGTTTGAGAATTAATAAATTCAGCAGTGTCACTTTCAAAAAAATCCATAACATTCCACAAGTTGTTGGCCTGATTTGCCAATCTGTTCAAGACATCATAGAAAAAGACATCAGCTTGACTGTACAATGGGAGATATGGCTCACTGTTTCAGTTTCTGCAATGCGGAGCATTCATGTTCATATGTGTAATATTACTGTGTCCTACAACATTGAGGGCTATTCTCAGATACTTTTCACTAAAATTCAAAACAAATGTATGCCAAAACACAAGAGCTGCGAGTATATTCCAAGTAGTTGTGCATTTGTGATCAGTCAAACATGACTGTTTACAACCAAATACGGCTGAAGTCTAGAACACTGTACAACTTAAAGTTGTTTAAACCAGCATTTTGTGCCACTCCGGTGAGGGGGAAATCCATGGTGGAGGGGACGAGGGGTGGTTAGGCGATTGTAAAAGGGAGACAATTTCACCCTAGAATCTTGCCGGAGCTCTATTACTAAATAGTACTTCGATCATGGTGGTATGCCTCTGTGATAAAGCTTGTTGTGTTTTTTCACAACGTGCTTGCAACTTAGCATTGTGCATTACTGAGGCTTTCTTATAAAGTACTTACTGAAGTGCTTTCTTATAAAAGTGAATTGGTAATTATGCAGTGGATAGACTCAAGAATAGATATAGTGAACACAAGGGCCATAGGTTCGAGCTTCGCCATGAGTTGGATCCAGACGAGCGAAGCGAGAAAACTCGCCTTTAGAAGTAATTTGGTATTAAAATGTGGCAGGGACAAAGTGTATAAGGGGAGAGCCATGGAAATCACCTATCGGCAAGTTTACTCATTTCTATCAGAGCGCTTAGCGTAAATTGAGGGAGGGCTTAAGGAGACCCCCTCCTTTGCCCCCTTCCCATGCTTCCCTAAGGGTGAACCGTGTGCCCTACTTTTACCCCAAATATTTCAAACTAAAGAAAGTAGACATGGCTATATTGCATCCATCGTTTTCTGCCAGATCAGCATCTTCCACAATGGCACCACCATATTAAATATGTACATGAATGTTGAAGAAAAAGCACAGTACAACTTGAAGAAGTCATTTAAATAATAACTTCACACAGCTTAAATGACTTCTCCACAGTGGAGGAGAGGAGGGATAGGAGGTTTTGAGGGAAATCTTTCTGTGGGCACGAGTGGTGAGCAATGGACAGAATACAATACATAATTATAATAAGTAAGATACAAGCGATCTAAATACATTTTTAAAATTCAACTACTGAAATAATTTTAACTTTTTTTTATTGGAGAGTTTCTTCATTGTCATTTCACATCCTAGCAATTTGTTTCAGTACCCTTCAAAAACTACACTTGCACAAAAATGAAAACACTGAAAATCTCTTCTGCATTAATGAATGTCATTTGGGGGGTTATACATCTTCATAAAGTACATGCTGATAAACCCAGCACAAAAGAACTATCTGCATACAGGTTATTTTAAAACTAACATCAATATTTTCATCCTGTTAGTACATCGCCTTGTTCTACAAGCACTGTAGTTTTTATAACCGATGTTATAAGTTAGAACCATTACAAGAAATAAATTTTCCAGCACCGACTTTGCTAGCTTTCATCAGTAAAATTTATATTTCAAGGAAATTAATGTATTTAATTTATCACTAGTTCCACTTTGATACCGCAGCACAGAAGAAGTTTATAACTTGAATAGATTCAATGTTTTTGGTATATAAAACATCTCTGCAATAAGTCTTGTCAAATTCACCCAGCATTTCCTAAAGAGGATTGGTTACCCCTACCTTCATTGATAATTAATACAATTGTTGATCATTCCAGAAGAGGAAACTGGTTTGCAATAGTAGATAGCATACTGTGTTGATATTCAATCCAATAGACCTCAAAGTTATAGTCCATGTTATATCCAATACAAACACTTATCATACAACTGGTGATGACAGCACATGAAAATCATAGTTCTTGTTGCACACATTTAAATGCAGTAATCTGCAGTTCAGAAAAGCAAGTACTTAAATGACGTCAAAACCAATGTTATGCAATTTTCAACAAGTGAAGTTGAGTATCATGAAGTTGCAAATATTTTGATTCTTGTTTAATATGTGTACTCTCAACAGAGAACACAGTAAAAAATAAGATCTATTGTTGAACAAAATTAAGATGGATATTAAATAAATTGAAAAAAAATACTAACTAGTATTACGAAGTTCTCAATTGCATTTTTCTCTCCAACACTACACTGCAAATCGTCAAACCCGTTAACGGCACAGTAATGAAAACCTATTATTTTTAAGTAACAAAGAATCAAATACCTCATGGGAGCGGAAACGCGAGTCATCAAGTTTCTTCACAGCATACTTCATGTCTTCATATCGAAGGAATTCCACAACCCCTGTACTATCTTTGAAGACATCTGCAAAACAAACATCACCTGCTTCTCGCATGTGATCCTTTAGGTCCTGCCAGCTGCCTGATGGTGGTAATCCTGCAATAAAATATTAGGTAAAAAAAACATGAAATGGCATCTTTGTTCTGTGAAGGATACTGCATGACCTTGAACATACCTGAAACTAAAACTCTGTATTGTGACCTTCGGGCAGGGGGACCGCGACCTCTCCCGCTCCCTCCTCCAACACCATTACCCCGACTCCCCCCGCGAAATCCTCCAGGCCCACCACCTCGAGGAAATTCTACACGAAGTCTGTACCCATCATAATCATAACCATCTCGAGCATGAACTGCATCCTCCGCATCTCTGTGAATATCACAATATTGTAAACGGTAATTATTACAAACAACATATAATGCATCCAACAAAAAACTTATTGTACTTACCGTGGGTCCTCGAATTCAACAAAAGCAAAAGGCGGGCCCCGTCTATTCTTCAAATCGACAAATGTTACTTTACCAAATTTGTAGAAAAGATCTTGAATATCCTTAGTGCGAATATCTGGTGGAAGGTTTCCCACATATATTCTACATTCGTTTCGTCCATACGACATATCTGATTTTTCTGTATCTCCCTCCACCTTGAAAGCAAACGATTACCTTATACGACTACCACGCCACTTCAACAACAAGATGGCTACATACGCTACAAAACCGCGCTGCAAGCGGCGCGAAATCGATGTTGTTTGCTTTTCACTGTTACCAACAGCAACACCGTATTAACTGTTGAGCACACTGCATCACCCTGGTAACAAAATCGATACAGAACGAACATATCCGAAACAATCCGAAGACAAACGATTTTCGTGCACCAAAAGAAATTATTTAAAAACTTGAGATTTATCTAAATTTTCGTAGCCTCTTTATCCTCATTTTCATGAACAATTTTAGGTAGTGTTTAAGTGAACTACAAAAGACAAGCGATAAAGACCGTTGATAAGAACTACTTACATCGTTGTGGATCAAAAGGTAAGATTACAATTGAATTACACACTTTCTGATACTATTTACATGCGTTGATTGGGATGTATCAATATCCACGCTCGTTATTGGCTACATGAAGATTATGTTGCATAGTTTATAGCAAATGGTTATGTCATGCGCGCAGTTTTTAAGTCCTCGGCTTTTATTTTTCGAATTCCCAGTGAAATTATGCTCATTTTGATGAACGTGTGTCTGTTTTATGCTTCTAGACTCACATCACATGAGCAGTACAATAAAAGCAACATTTTCAGACTCCATTAAATTGAACATAAATTGGTACAGTAATTAAATTATAATACAATAAAGGTGTAGTGCATGACTCATTTTCGATTGCCTGGCCTTATATTAACAAAATTTCCAAAGTCTTGCTTCTCACTATACTTATGTGGTATTGTACTATGTATAATTATCAGTTGTCATTAATTTCTTTCTCTGAGTCGCGATATTGATTTGCATGGCATGGCCATAAGATGTCATACGAAGGCTACGTCGCATGAAAAAAGACGAGCAGTAGTAGTGCAGACTATTGCATGCTGGGTTGATAGAAGACCCTGGTAGAAGACTCTGAGCTCTAGCCAATGAGAACGCTTGGTTTTAGTTTCAATGAAGGAGATTTGCCCGCAAAGTTATTGGTGGTGAAAACTGGCGTTTCTTCCCATTCGGAAAGTGTTTTCTAAATAGTAGAAGTCTCTTGTTAGTGCCACTGCGACATTTAATATTCGTTTTATCATCCCTATCGTTTTCTAAGGTAAGGAAGTTTCGGATATATAATTTTATATCGAACTTCGGAAAAACCGAAATTTTTCCTATTTCGGCGCCGATGAATGTAGGTTGTTATTTTGTTTTACGGTAAAGTTTTTGGAAAGACAGTGGCGAAAATTATTGCATTGTTTCATGGTGAGTAATATTCATCATAGAATTTTTCCTGGAGGGAATGCCGGACCATAGTGATTAACCCAAGAAAAAAAAATTGGTTGTGTTAACCAATTTGACTGCAATACATTTATCTAATTTGTTAGGTTTTTTCTTTCAGATTCGTGTGCATGAAATATGACAGTTAAAAAACCCTTGCATGTTCATAACGAACAGTTACATATTGTCATTTGGTTTTCAGATTAGATTTATGGTATTTTATTTTTATATACTGATATAATTTGTTGTAGGTCGAACAAAATGTCTGACCGCAAAGCTGTGATTAAAAATGCTGATATGTCGGAGGAGATGCAGCAAGATGCAGTAGACTGTGCGACACAAGCTCTCGAGAAATATAATATTGAAAAGGCAAGTTGGAATTACATTAATCAGTTTTCCTATTAATGCCTAATATTTTTGCAGTTTCTTTGTTTTAATGTCAATTATCTACCTTAAAGTTTTATAATTATATTTCAGGATATTGCTGCATACATCAAAAAAGAATTTGATAAGAAGTACAATCCTACGTGGCATTGCATTGTAGGACGTAACTTTGGCAGCTATGTGACTCACGAGACCAGGCATTTTATCTACTTCTACTTGGGGCAGGTGGCAATCCTGCTTTTCAAGAGCGGGTAGATGATGTGCTATCCGTCCTGGATCCACTAAACTCATTGCCATGTGGGGAGGGGAAGACAAGCATTCATACATTCAAGCATTCATTGTTCTCTTCTGACTTTGCTAACCATATGTAGTTTCTTTAAAAATCAAGAAGTATCCAGAGAAAAATTCGTAGGGGGTGGGTGGGAAATTATGCTTAGTCTTCACTCAATTTTGAATCCGACCAAGTTTATTTTCTTTTTTCTGCTCTGGAAAAGAAATTGGAAGTCAAGCACCCCCTGAAATTGCTACAGTATTGACATTGTTCCGATATTTCAAATGTAAATGTGTGTGAATGTTTCCATATCCACCTAAATAAATATTTTTGTTGTTACAATTGATGGAGAGAAATCGTGATGTATAATTTGTTAATGGTGGGAGCAAGATAGTGTTTGATTCTTGAGCATTGTACTGAAAGCAGAGTATTGACTCAAAACTGCTGAAAAATGATTTGTGCAGCTTTGTTCCAATATTGTGTTCACTAGGAAGAAAATCTTTTAAGAGATTCCTCAGAATATATAACCTCTTAAAATATAACAAGTATATATTTTTCCATCCTTCTTTTCCTTTATTTTAATTTTTATTTTATTTTCTCAAATGTGTCTGTGTTAAATGTCATACGTCCAAAAGTAAAGTCTGGACAAGATTGTTATGTGTTTGACATTATTTTCTCCAACTAATTTTTCATGAAATGTGGAGCAGCTTCTAAATGTGAATGATTGACATTATTGTGTGACTTTGTTTCCCAGGGGACCCAGGCAGATGCAGAGATTTTACGTTGACACTGAATCAAAATATTGCTGAGGGTGGGGGGGAAATTTTGTTTGTAAAAATGATAGAGAAATTGGCAATTAAATTGTTGAAAGTGTTCTATTGGTAAAATGCTTTATTGATTCAGACCAGCAAAGCTTCTGCATTTGCTTATGTATTATCAGTGCTTTTTAAATTATTTCTTTCCTGAACAGTAGGTTTCACTTTATTTAGTGTAAGCTTGCTGAATTTATTAATACCGCACAATTATTGATAGGCATTTGGCATGATTCATCCTTTTCATGATTGACCATTTCATTTTTAGTTTTCTCATTAAGTTGGTGCTCTTTATTACTCCTATGTTGTGGAGTAAGTTATGTAACAAGTTCTCTGTATTGTATAAAATTATAGAGGCAAACATGCATTAAAACTGATAATATATCACAAGTTTCAAAATGTGTGGTTTTATTGTTCCTCCCCATCCAAGTAAAAAGTCCAGAGTAAGAAGCACACTTTATTTACAAAAAAAATTACAATTTGAAAGCTGAATGGATAGCTACCACACCAAATGAGAGATTTTCATATGTAACATGTTGAAAACCTGCACATTCTATCATGTGCTTGAAGTCTTCCTGCAAAAAGAAAAAAAAATTATAGGAAGCCAAATTCATGTCACTGTATTATGAGTTTTGAGACTAACCTGGTTCGGAAATTGTCTTATGCTTTCTACAAGGTATTGATACGGCTTCCACTCCCCTGCTATCACCTGTCCCATGACCGGAATAATTTGAAAAGAATACTGGTCGTATAACCTGAAACAGAGGGCGAGTGATCACACATTAAAGGTATATTTAAAACTGGCTCCATGAAAGGCCAATAGCTATTTTTACGCGAACGAGGGATATTGATTTCTGCCCCCCATCCCACTCGGGAGGGGTGTATCGCCATCAGACCGGCACCGCGGCAATGCAGGTGAACAAGAGGTACGAGTCGCATTTTACAGCATAATCGGATGGGTTGGAGGTCAGCTTACAGCCCTGCACTATTATGAATCAATAAATGATGACTAGAGCAATGCGGCAAGGAAGAGTCGGATCAATATCTGCCGGAGTGGTTTCGTGCAGGAAAGGGTGGCTTCGTCGTGCCAGGACGTACCAGTAGGGTGGGTCCATTCCAGAATCCAACATCCCCAACCATTGGAAGTGTGTGTAGAGACTAATAGCATTCATGCTTTGTTCGTTGATTAATCGTTTGAATGTTGTTTCAAGTTGTACCACAATATGTCGCTTTTTTACTTTTTCTTTATACGATACGGTACAGAAACATACTTCATTATTCACTAACACTCCGAAGGCCGCGTGCTTTTCCTCTTCAAGCGAGCATAAATCGCGCCCGTTTCGTCTAAGAATGTTAACGTCTAAAAGGTAAACTGACAACTATACATAAAAAAAAATAAATTAAAAGACTTATTTCGTCTGAAAATATGAAATGATGGAGTTGAAAAATATATTTTTCCTTGCCTTGAGAGGTTCAGAATTCAGAAAGTTTCTCCCCTCCCGCAGACCTATTTTTCTAATGGGGATAAAACTTTTCTAAAACAACATTGTGAGAGCTGTCATTTCTTCACAAGCAAAAGCAAATTAATTTTGATGAAGTAACATATGTATTTGAGCAGTTTGAAATTAATTGATCAAAACATTTAACCATGAAGCATAAAGTTTACTTCTAACTGTGAATTGATTTACACACACATGAAAGGAATTAAAGTTTTAAAAATAAAATTTAATTTCTCATTATAGAAGATATGAGAGAGCAATTTTCTTCCTGAAGAGCATTTCATGGTACACTTAATACAAATTATAATTGACACAATAATGTCAAGAAAATTGAAAAAATATATTCAAAACAATTTGAACCAAGAAATCAACCAAATGATATAATTTTCAAACAATTGTAGATGCATTATCATTTGCTATAATAAATAAAATTGAATTCCAAGTCTAAAATAATATATTTACCCATTTCAAATCCAATAATGTTTGGAAGTTTTTCTAACATAAATAACTTTAATGGACAAAATTATTACAGAGAATTAATTTTTGTTTTCTTAATTTCCCTTGTTTGATATGAATTAAAGAGTCATTCGGTGTATTCAGGAAAATTAGAACAACATTCATTTTGCAAGACCAAACAGGAATATTTAAAGCTCATACTCTGAAAATGCTTTCTATATGTTTCAACATGGTTTGGTAGGTAAACATTCAGGAAGGAACTTCTAAAGGGTGAAATCAGATTAGGAGCCTCATTGAAACATTTATTTGAAGAAAAAATACAACCATGTACCACGTGAACGGTCAATCATTCTTAAATCACAATTATGCTTTTGAAACTTTGAACAGTTTTTTTGTTAGATGGAGGGATAACGCCTACCCCTTTCTTGGCCCTCCATAGATTTACACGATCTGTCAAATAATTAATGAGCTGTAGCTCAAAATAACATTTGTATGTGTTGTAATTATCCCTTCTTACATACAGAGCATAATTTGTTTCAAGATATGACATCACAATACTCTATATGAAATTTAAAATCCTTTAATACAAAAATGCTCTTTAATACACCCATTCAAGGCCTCACAAATATTACTCTTTTCCAATCCAATGTCTGATACAATACACAAAATGAAAATGATTATATTGAAGAATGAACACTTTTTTTCCAAGGAAAAGTTGTTTCCTATAAATTAATTTCAGGTGGTATAGTGTGAATAATTTTTTGGTATTGCCACACTGAATGAAATCCAACTTGTGATGAAAACTAGCACTTTTATCAAAACAAGGTCACCTGGATAAGAGTGCCTTTTGCCTACCCCAGTAGTTAAATAAATTTACTATGTATTGGACAACACTAACATTGATGCACAAGAACTGAAAAAGTAAGGTTTCTATTGCAACATGGAAAATTTTTCATTCACGACCTTCTCATAATCCTTGTATGAGGTTATCCAACTTGGTGGGGTTCTGCCACACAAACATTTGTACAAGAATGTGACAGTAGCAGAGGTATTTTGCAGGAAATGAAAGAATTCCTGATTGAAATGGCCAGAAAAACATAATTTAATGAATTATTTACAAGGTAGTATTTCAATAACCAAAAATTCAATAAATAAATGCAACACTATGCAAGATTTGCAGATTTAATGTTAATGTTTCAGAAATATTTCAACTATTAATAAATGTTATTAAATAATACAAATATAATATATAATAATAAATAAATTTAATTAATATACTGTTAAAATATTTCAATATTAATTAATTATACAATTTCATTTTTAGCTCTAGCATTTTTAGCATTTTGGGAATTATAATTTAGAACAATGCAATTTTAAAATAGTAATCAATTATTTCAGATCTGTGAAATGGCTATGAGAAAGCCAAGTTTATACAAACACAAAACTATTCAATTAAAGTGATTAAAAAAAAAACAGCATAAATTGTAGGCCCTTTGTTTGTAATGAACTAAATAATGGGACTTAGTGCTTCACCTTTGGGTGCTAATTTTAAAGGGTATGTCATTGTCATTTCATGAAAATATATATTCTTCATTTAATTTTGGTCACTGATAAGCTATGACTACTAATATTACAAAGTCAAACACAATTGGGGATACTAATGAAAGAACCTTCCTTTATCAAACAACAACATTATGGAAACAATTATTCAAAGTAATATCCATGAAATTGCTGACAGAGTAAAACAACACACTGAATTATTATTTTTATTATTATTGTTATTACAATAATAATACCTCTGGGATGGCTCATGGGCACTGTTCTAGCTTCCCGTGCTGTGGTGCCTGGATTCGATTCCCAGTCAAGGCAAAAATATAGTTATAGCTATCCTTTAAAATCGTCCCAGTTTCTGTAACTGTGTGGCGAAGAAAAGCTCAAGCAGACAGATCTTGCTAGTAACAGTGAAGAGAATACATCATTTTTGCCTCATGTCGCTCTTACTCCCAAGTATGGGAATTTAACTAGGCCCAGGCAAGGGGGACACCAGTAGCTAGCCAGCAGTCAGACTACCGACCCAATAATGTCAAATACATACATACATACATTGTTGTTGTTACAATCTTCTGCTTAACACAGAACTTTTGAAACTGTGAAAGGCAGAAAATTCCTCTCAAAGGCAGTGGAAGCCTTCTAACCAAATATTGAAATGAAAGGGCAAAAATATTTTTGATACTTAATATTCATATTTATTAATATTTTCAACAAGACTTTTAGAATAAATTTTACTTACAATTATAATTTTAATACAAGGGTAACTGCAAAGGAATCAAAATACTTGAAGCACTCTTTGCAATTTAATGTTGCTAGTTCCCTCGTGAATATATGAAAATCTCTTGATGACAAAGTTTTCACATAATTCAGAAGCAAAATTAAAAGAAATTTAAAAAAAATGAAATTACTTACCACTGTAAATAGGGGTTGTGAACATGACTAAATTCTAAACACATGAATCTTCCTCCTGGTTTGAGAACCCTGTATGCTTCTTCTAGTACTCTTTCTATGTGTGTAACATTTCGAATGCCAAATGCAATTGTATATGCACAATAGGAGTCACTGTTCAGAGGTAACTTTTCTGCATCTCCTTGAACCCAGGAAATATCAGAGGAATCAATCCAACTCAAAGATTTTGCTCTGGACTTTCCAACACTTAGCATGGCCTCATTTATGTCACAAACTGTCACATTGCTCTTCACACCTAATACATTATTTTCAGAATACTCCTTGTTTTTCAAGTATTTCAGAAACCTGAATGCAATATCCCCTGTAAGAATTGTATATTTTAAGTTGGTTAGTCAATTAACAGCCAAGTCCACAATCCAATAATATGAAACGCACCTGTTCCACCGGCGACATCTAAAAGGCGTGTACCTTGGGTGGGTCCTAACCTTTGTATAAAAATGTCTTTCCATAACCGATGCACACCAAAACTCATTGCATCATTCATGATATCATATGTAGACGATACAGAATCAAAAACTTCCCTTACTGGAATACAAAACAATTAGAAGAAGCTGAACATTGCATGATGCTAAATATAGGCCAAGTGAAAAAATACCTTTCTCGTTCTTTTCGTGCGCTTTTATTCTTTCAAAGCCAAAGTGGGTTTCCTCGTTGTCGACGCTTTTTCTGCCCGATGAATGACAATATGTGGTCGTGCGAGGCGAAAGTGCTAGTCTCGCGCTCACTGGTTTCATGGACCAAAAAATCTTCCTATGAAGAACCATTTTCACCCCGGAAAGTTACAACTAATCTGTTCCTTGCCACAGCCTCCCAAACAATAACTTGTTCACTGATACTCACTGATACGATTCATACAAACACTATTAAATCAAGGGGATAATCACAAAAAACTCAGACTTCATGCAGAAAACTATCCACTTATACGACCGAACGCAACCAGAACCAACCACAGCTAGCTTATAATTTGTTCTAATTTCCCGCCCCATTCTAAATTGCTTACTCTGTATTCGACTATGAATGACTTCTTGTTGGCACAGAATATTAAATAATGATTACTTCGCGTGACTACTGAGTAGTCCGAAGAGCTGTTCCCATGTCATTTATCTTACATCCCAATTAATTGGTCAATCTCTTACTAATTTCTACGAATACAAAATTGTTTGTAATGTGCATACATTGATGAATTTGTTTCCGATAAGTAGAGCCCGGAAGTTGAGGTATTTATTTTATCTAAATTAGGCAGACAAAAGGGTATTTATTTTTACTAAAACAGGCATTTATTCTGGTTAAAGTAGGGGGTAAAATGACAGGTCACATTACGAAATGACCATTTATAAGTAATTATTGTAAAGATGATAATAATAATGAAAATGATTCGCATTTTGTTATATTTTTTTAAACTCTAAAATTTACATTAGCACTCTTACAGACCTTCCTTTTCTGTGTAATCTTGATTTCACAGGACCATCGGGTATGACGACTACCACTTCATTTTACTCGCGTTGCTGTCTCTACGAAATGCTACTATGGACTCCCTTTTGAATCTTGAAATAGTATCAGTGAAAACGGAATTACAGATTCTTCGCACTTGTGTAATTGCCAGAATGGAAGAGAGAACAAGAAAGAACTGAGAAGGGTTGGGTATATTATGTACAGACAGCTCTGTCCTCAAAAGGGATCAGACATACAAACACGGGATAAGATTTCTCGTGAGCGAACAAGTCCGTGAGCATTAACGAAAAATATCAAAAATATTCCTTTCTCTTTTAGATTTTTAACACACCCTGACTCTGGAGCCTCCGCTTTCAGGGAAAGACAATATACGATCGTGCATTCACGTTACCCAGGCTTGCAGGTTCCAATTTGATAGAGATCGGTGCCAGGAGTGGAAAAGGGAAAATAATGACGAAAAAGGCATAAAAGACACAAAAATAGGCACCAGAAGCGAAAATAGGCAAAATGAAAATCTATTAAAACAACTCTAGAAGTACAATTAAGTGGTTCCTATTATTAAAGGTCGTAATATCGTAATAATAATAAAAAGGCATTTTGCCAAACTTCCGGGTGCTACTGAATATATTAACTGAATTTTTATTTTACTCTATTCTGTTAATTGACACAATTTTCAATAAATATGTCTAAACTTATCCAATTTGCCAGAAAAAATTACGCTACAAGAATTTAAAATGCAAGTTCAATCGACGATATCATAGAACCACACCATGAATGATATTCATCCGTGATGACACTAGGAAACAATTTTCAATAAAAAACGTGAAAGAAAAAGTTTTTGAAATAAAATAATTTTCTCACCTCCATATTCTGCTGTATATTAAATGATTTCTCCAACACAATTAACCCATTTCTTTTCAAGCTTGCAAAGAATAATGAAAAAAATAGATAACTTGGTTTCATTCAACTATCATTAAAAAGTCAGAACAGAAAATCAATCTATGTTAGAAACACAACACGTTCAGGCCGTGATATATATATATATATATATATATATATATATATATATATATATATATATATATATATATATATATGAGTTAATAGCTTATTTATAAGCGTTTTCTGTCATATGCGATCTTTCTATCTCCAAAATCTCTCACCCGGTCCATCCCATGCAGTGTCAACTTTGTCACATGGTCGGTGGTGTGTTTGCGTCATTGTTTCCTTAAAATTCGAATCTGCCGCGTTGCCAACCAAGTGACACCGCCCGGAAGGCACCTGGTGACAGATTTGGAAGACAGACTATCGATCCACGATCGCATGTGACTGAAAACGCTAATAAGTAAGCTATTATTAATTCACCAGAATTAAAAACTTTAAATGTTGTTACACATAAATGGAAAAATCCGTGCCGATTGATGATTCCGAGCGCGTCAACTGCCAAGGCATTAGTCCCGTAAGCATATTCAGTATTGCATTTTTTTATCGCGGGAGGTGGCGGTGATCTTTCCCCATTTGACGGCGAGATTCTATACGTCGTATTAGCGCCGTTCTATACGTCGGCTTGCGGGGTTTTCCCCAATCCGGTTTCTCTTTTAGAGAGGCGACGCCCAAACCGAGATCTGTGGTAGTGTAGTGCATGTAAGGGAAAGTGTGATAAGTAAGGGGTGAGGATAAAACGAGGAAGAGGAAGAAAAGGTTGCGCGCGGTGCGTTGCCCGTTTGTTAGAGGGCTGCTCCGGCATTCACCTGGGCTGATCGAAAAAAAACACGAAAACTTACCGATCAGAGCAGCCAGCTGCTAGCATTCTCCTTCGGATAACAGCTGAATCCGACGTATAAATTAGATACGGGAGATGAGAGTTTGGTAATGACAGGCGGCGTCTCTATGTTTCCATGAAAATGATAATTTGAGCTAGATGTACGGATCGATCCTCTCAGAAATCGGCAGGGGATTCAATACTCCGAGATCTAGCGAGTCAAGAGTGTGCCGAGAATGCCTACTTTCAGGCCCAACCTCTCACCACGGACAACGCAGTGGCCGACGGCCTACACTTAATGACTGAGTGCAACGGCGTTTGCATAGCCAGTGCTAACAAATAATCAACACCGCATGAAATAATCGCAGGAATCAATGTGGAATGTACGACGAATCTCTCCGTTAGGACAGTGCGCCATAATTTGGCTTTAATGGCAGCAGAAGACCGATTCGATTTTCTTTGCTAACAGACTATGCCTGCAGCGCCTCTCATTGGCTCCTGACCATGTCGACTAGACTCTAGACGACTGGAAAACCGTAGCTTGGTCAGATGAGTTCCTATTTCAGTTGGTAAGAGCTCATGTTAGGGTTCGACTGTGGCGCAGAACCCACGAAGCCACGGACCGACGTTATCAACAAGGCACAGTGCAAGCTGGTTGTGGCTCCATACGGATGTGGCCTGTTTTTTCACGGAACAGACTGCGTCCCATTAAATCGATCAATTACTGTAAATGGTTATGTGCAGCTACTTTGAGACCATTTGCATCCATTCATAAACTTCGTGTTCCCAAACAAGTATGGAATTTTAATGGACGACAATATACCATGACACCGTGCCTTGGAATCATCGCATGATTGATTGATTGATTAATTTTTTCCTGTTTCCGGGCGCGTTAACTGCTTCGGTCATTAGTCCCGTTAGTGTAGTGCATGTTATTTTTCCTCGGGAGACGGCGGTGATCTTCCCCCACTGGATGGAGAGATCCCGCACCGACCTACCGTCGGCTAGCGGGGTTTCCCCCTAACCAGGACTCTCCCACCAGCGGGGCACCGCCCCAGCCGGGAAGAGCTCTAAGCTCCTGACTGGTCTCCCGGAATAAGTTGTAGTGTAGTGCATGTTAGTGTAAGTGTGTGTAAGGGGAGAGGATAGGACAAGGAAGAGGAAGGACAGATCGCGCGCGGTCCGTAGCCCGTTTGGTAGGTTACTGCTCCGGCATTCTCCTGGTGTTGATCGGAGAAACCACGGAAAACTACTGATCAGAGCAGCCGGCCGCTAGAATTCTCCTCCAGACAGCGACTGAATTCGATCTAGCTGAAAAGCTAGTGTCGAAAATCCTGCCGTCATCAGGACTCGAACCTAGGACCTCCCGGACAGAAGCGCTGCTGTGACATCAGTTGATGCACTGAGCTACCGGTAATTATCGCAAGTAGGGGTGGGTCATCACGGAGAAGATATTCATGAGAGAATTGGCAGAGACCGATCCGAAGGCGAGTCAGAATAATCTCCTCGCGCCTGGAGCCACGAGATGAGGAAGACTAAGGCTGAAATGAAATCCTTGATTCTCGTGAGCTTTAAATCCGAGTTCCTCCACTGATTGCCATGCTCTGAGAATAGAGCGTTTGATAAACAGCTTGATATCATTTATTGGGACTGTAAGCATGACAAGCTCAGTTTTCTTTGGGGGCGAGCTTTGCTTCGTGGACAGCCATTTCGTTTCCTATTATCCCCACGTGGCCAGGAATCCAACAAACAACAAATTATAACGACGCACCAAGAAATGAGAAATTTGGTATTGGATGTTCATTGTCAGAGGGTCACAGAAGAGAAGCAGGGGATGGATTCGAGAGTGCTTTGAGAATCACTGCAGATCATTGCTTCCTCATACATCGATTACCGAACTAAGTGCCTCCAATAATGAATATTTCTCTGCAGTGTAAACGTTCCCCGAAGGGTTTATTCGAAAACTCCGCGCGGCGACAAACTATCAATCGCAATTTTTCTAAAAGTGCACGAAAGCCTTTTAAATTCCATGAGAGAGTCATTGTAGGGACTTATTTCTTTGGTAGTTTTTTTCTTCTTCACCTTCTGAAAGATTGTGAACAAAAGGTCAACAGGAAAGGTTTGCATTTCAGCTGAACTCGTGGCTCATTGCAAAGTCGCAAGCCTTTCACCACTGAGATCCGGGTTCGATTCCCGTCGAATCTCATGTGAAATTTGTTCCAACAAAACGAGTTCGGCTGCATCACAAGGGCTAGTCCAATCCCTGTGAAGTGTCCTAAACCCTACCCCTATCCTTATTCCTTCCTAATTCTGACCGGTGGGTAGTGACGCAGGAACGCGCGGTAGGAGGCGCTACGTGGAGATGCTACCTGGCGGTCCTCTTGACAACCGACTATGACGAGACGCGACAGACAATGTTAACGGAGGATTAGTCCATAAAACAAGCGCAGTAATGGGAGGATTACTCCCAGAAGCGCAAAGCGCTCAACGCCCCCAAGGGGCTTGGAGACGCGTTGCGTCGAAGTAGACGCAACAAATTTAAAAACTGTCGGGGGATTTCCCGTTTTTTGCCTCAAATGACCGAGATCTGCAGAGGCTGAAGGATCGCCCGATGTGAGTCTGGGAAGTAATAAGAAGTGGACGGAAATTCGATGACAAATTTTTGTTCAGAGGCGAAATCTGACTGCAATCGATTTCAATAAGGGGCTCAGCAGATGCCATCGGTAGCTGGTGGAGATTTTACTACGTTTTTAAACTTCGTAGGTGTTATTACTTTTCCATCTTTAATGCACACCGTATCCTCACGGAAGTCTATAGGCGTCACTTGACAACTGAAGTGCGCTACTAGTGCAGAAGCACGTTGGGCTTGGCAACTTGCTGTTACCCCCGAGAACTTAGTCTCTAGGTCTTAGGAACATGACAGGTCTACTGGATTACTAGCCTACTGCCGACGTTTGGCCACAGGAAAGGAAACCTTTTCGGTGACTTATCTTCTAAATCTCTTTCCCGGAGAAAAATAGGGCACTAGTTGTACTTAGCTGGATGGTCGCCTACACAATTGATACAATGCGATGGTTTAGCGCAGGGTGTTGAGTTGTGTACACTAGCATTACCGACATACATCGTTGCTGGATATGCCGAACCCTTTGACACTGGAAACAGCGCAAAAGGTTTGGCACGTACTTTCACGCATAGAAGCTGTAGAAATCACAACTAATCCTTTCCTGGAGGGGCGGGCAGTCAAACGTAAGGATCAGGATCGAAGTAGGAATCACTTTCTCCTGCTCCTTCCTTTTGATCCTATACGCTTCAGTTACGCCCTGACGCTTAAAGATCTTTGTCACTCTCCGAAGCAAAGTCTTCGTGGTTAACCACTCCCAGGTATCCATTCAGGGTTGGGTGAGTCGGCACAAGCACCTGCAGCCCGGCAATCTGCTTGTTTTTTTTTTTTTTTGTTTTGTTTTTTTCAATTTGCTCATTAGTACGTGCTTGAAATAGAATCATTCCATTCCTCTGTCGCGCGACCGCTCGGAGCTTCCCGTATGCTTCCTCTATGGCTCGCGCCAAAACGACAGCACTTAGGTTTTTAAACGTTTTCCTTTCCACGGCACATGTCATTAGAAAAAGGAGGGTTTTACGGTGACATCTTTTGAAAAAAAACTATTTAAATCAGTAGTTCGTTCCGAACATCGCATCTTCCTTGTGGAAGAGGGAGATGGGTATCTAGTATCCATACAATGGATATAAATCATCTCCGTGCTCCGCACCCACCATGGGGTCCAACAAGGGGACACCCCAGTGGGGAGCTAGGGTTGACACGGAAATATAGTGGGATGACAGCGCTGCCCCCCCGTGGATCCTCCCACTCATCCGTAAACAATGTATCCCTAGGGTGCACTAGGTTCTGCAAAGCAGAACGTAGCACAAGGAGAGTAATTGGGAAACAAACCGACCCCTCAACCGCCAGGACACACATTCACTCCGACACTTCATTAAGCACGTCATTTTTGACAAAAACCACTGATTCGTAAATAAACAGACAAGGTAATGGTAAAATTCCTAGATTAATGAAGAGAGGCTTACAAGAATCAAGTGGGTGGGATTTGGTTATTAGTTGTACAATTCTTTTTTGTAATCTAAAGGTCTGGGAGCTATAAGATGTATTTCCCCAGAAAATGATGCCATATCTCAGGCGGGAATGAATGGTCGCGAAATATACACAACGAGCTGTATGAAGGCTGACTAAATTTGCAAGAATTCTGAATGCGTAGCAGCATAATGAACTTAATTTTGTGTTCAATTCATTTAAATGGACGTTCCATTTAAGGTTTGACTGAATTGAGAGACCTAAAAATGTTGTTGCCTTAACATCAGTCAATGATACACCGTTCATTCTCAATGGAGCACAGGATGGTTTATTTGAAATGGAAAACTGCATTAAAACCGTTTTCTTTTCCTTTACTATTAATTTATTTCGGAACCAATTTGAAACATCTGCGGTTTCTTTATTGCAACGGATGTTCGTATCATCCGCAAAGAGAACTGTTCTTCCGTTTCGAATGGTCGAGGGCATATCGTTTACGTAAAGTAGGAACAGAATAGGGCCTAAAATCGATCCTTGAGGAACTCCACGTGCAATGGGCAACGAGTCGGAAACTTGCGTACGTAATGTTCCATCATTCCAGTAATGTATTTCCATTCTCTGAGATCGTTGTTTAAGGTACGAACATAACCAATCTAGAGCAATTCCACGGATTCCATATGAAAGTATTTTTGAAAGTAAAATGTCATGATCAATGACGTCAAAAGCCTTTGAGAGATCTAAAAATAATCCAATAGGTCCCTCGTTTTGATCCAATGATGAGGCGACATCATGAAGAATAGAAAATATGACTGTTTCCGTTGATTTTGATTTTTTAAATCAATGTTGGCAATCTGAAAGCGCGTCATGGTTACAGAGAAAGGTTTCCATTCGTACGTAAAAAAGTCTCTCTAATATTTTTGAAATAACTGATAGAAGAGAAATGGGCCGATAATTTTCAATTTCATTTTTGTTGCCTTTTTGAAGAGCAGCTTAATTTTTACTGATTTGAAAATATCTGGAAACGTTCCGGTGGATAAGGATGCATTAAATATGTGAGTTAACGGGTGTATAATGGCATAAGCACAGGTCTTTAACAAAGAATCGGGGAATTCATCTAAACCGGACGAATATTTATTTTTTAGTTTTCCGATTATTTTGAGAATTTCATAGGAAGACGTTTCGGAAACGAACTTCGTTTGGAATTTGGAAAATGCTAAGTTCATTAAGAGATAACCAATGTTCTGTAAAACAAATTTGATTTAAATCGCTTTGTAGAGCTGCCTCGATAAACTCAGTTTTATTTGAATGGGATTGAACACTATGGTGCAAAATGATTATCTTTTGCAAGTACCTACACGAATGGTATGGAGGAAGGTGCGTCAAATTAAAAGATACCCTTCCCCAAACTCAGTGCCAGGGCTTCTTAAAAATGGCCAAATAATCACAACTCGAAATGCCATTGCAGAGGAACTTGCCACTCACTATGAAAGTATGTCGAGTTCGGCAAACTATGTTCCCAACTTCCTTTTTCTTAAAGAAAGAATAGAATACCTCCCTTTGGATTTTTCGAGCAGAGCACATGAGGATTACAATACCCCTTTCTCCATGTATGAAAAGCGTTCTGCTCTGATGCTTGCGAAAAGAACCAGACAAAAAAAACACCAGGACCAGACAAAATTCACAACCTAATGCTGCAACATCGTCCCGAAAGAGCCACGCAATTTCTTCTCCGGCTCCATAACCGGAATCTGGGAAGAGCACACCATTCCTACCTTTGGCGAGAAGCCATCATCGTCCCAGTTTCCAAAGACGGGAAAGATCGATCACTGCCATCAAGTTATCGACATATTTCCCTCTCAAGCTGTGTATGCAAAGTGCTGGATCGCATGGTGAATCAGCGTCTGATCTGGACCTTGGAGTATACAAATCTGTTGACGCTAATCCATAGCGGGTTTAGAAGAAATCGGTCAACCTTGGACCACCTCGTTTTGCTGGGAACAGCTGTCTCTACATCGTTCGTCTTGAGACATCTTGTGGCCATATTATTCGATATAGAAAAAGTCTACGTACCACTTGAAGGCACGGCATTCTGCAAACCCTGAACTCTTGGGGATTTAGGGGGAAGCGTGCTCTATTCCTCCAAAACTTCCTTTCGGACTTCCGTGTTCGTTTCTCGTAGTCACCCTCTTCAAAATGGTATTCCCCAAGGATCAGTCCTTAGTGTCACTCTGCTTGCCATCGCCATCAATGGTATAGCGTCGAATGTGCGTGATCCTGTAAAGACATCGTTGTTTGTGGATGATTTTGCCATCTTCTGTTCATCCAGCAACATCAGTGTGATCCAGAGACAACTCCAAATGGTGCTCAACAAGCTCCATGAATGGAGCACGTCAACAGACTTTAATTTTTCTGCTACTAAATGTATCGGTTTGCATTTATGTAGGATATACGCGGGAATATATTTTCAGAAAATGCCAATGTTTATTACTATAACACTTGACGTAGAAATCATATTCATCAGGCGACAGTATCAACAGCTCATTACAAAAAATTCACATACAATACATGTACATTATTTTACAACACTTTGCCAGATGACATTAAACGAATAAATTCGATAGAAAAGTTTAAATCCAAAGTGAAATCGTTTCTGCTGCATAACTGTTTCTATACAATTAGACTATACTGAGGAACACAAGGAAACTAACATTAATCTGAACAATGATATTTAATGTATTATTTACCATTGGACTGTATAATTCTAAACAATATGTAACAAGTATTGGATCGCAGCTTCTGGGTCAATGACCCCCATCTCGATCTGGTTTTTCGTCCAGTTTCCCTGATCTATTGAGCAAAAGCTGAGATGGTACCTTGTTTTACTTCTGGACATAAATGTAACTTCATTACCTGTGCAAGTCTTCTAGAATTCAGTGGTAAATACAGTTATTCAAATTCTCGTTTCCATGTTGTCGCGGCAGGAAGTATTATTCCGAAGGACAACATGGATAAGAGCCCACAATTTATTGCTTATTTATCCTTGAAAATAGATTTTATTACATGGGAGCTTTTTTATTCAAGTAGACTTAGTGTAGGGATGACAGAATTTTGAAAATGTGCACACAATTCACTTCTCCCCATAGTACGTCATACGCAGTTTTAACTGTTGTTTGGCGTAAAATAAATAAATAATAAATAAAACAGTTTACCAGACGTGGTGGCGTATGGCATTTCAGAGAGGAGACGTACACTCTCCATGATGCACTTCTACTTTCTAAAATGGTTTTCCTCGCCTTCGCTCTGCACCTCTTGTAGTTAATGAGGTTGTCCGCGGCTGCATAGGTTTTTAGACGCACCAATGCTTTCTTACGAGCACCAACAGCCCTTGATCAATCAAAGTTCCACCACGGGACGAAAGGGTGTCGCGATTTGGCGGTCGACTTGGGAATTGCAATGTCCGCAGCTTGTAGTACAGAGCACTGTTAAAATGTGCTGCCATTTCTTCCACACTAGCAAACTCGCCCTCCGATAGACTGACGTTCGCTTGGAATGTCAACCAGTCAACACGTCGAACACACCATTGAGGGGGCGCGCCAACCCACGAGCTTCCGCACAGGTCGTCTAGGATGGGTCATTGCAGAAGGGTTGCAAGAGAAGGGCTGCAGTGTTAGATCGATACACGTGCTCGAATTTGTGGCGGCAGCAAAATGAGTTGGTTCACCGGAATTCAGAAGAACCAAGTTCGCTGTGTTTATTACTGATTCTAATACGCTGCCTCTCGGACAGGTGCGGGAAGAGCCCCAGAGAGGACTATGGGCATTTACATCCCCGACTACCACAAACGGAGAGGTTATCAAGTCCAGAAGTTCATGAGCAGATACACTCAGTCCTGGAGGGATGTAAATGTTGCATACAGGTGTGAGAGATGGGAGGTGCACCTGGACACACACACTGCTTGAAAGTTTGTCTGAAGAGGCACCTCTGCAGGCAGCAGCGAATCATGTACCAGTGAAGCAACTCCGCCAAGAGAACGGAGACCATCATCCACATCGAACCTGTGAAGGGAGAAACCACGAAGAGAAAAGGGTCGAGGTGGGATAGATGAGTCTCTTGGAGACAGATTATTAGCGGATTGTGATGGGACAACAGTAGTTTAAGATCGTCTCGTCGCGAAGAGAAACCATTCATGTTCCATGACATGAGAGACATGGTGAAATTGTGTTATCTCTTTTCCTCCGACGTTGGGGTCCGGATCCGCGAGATTCTCCCCCAGCGGAAGTTTCCTCCGAAGCCGAGACCCCCTGGCATCGCCAGGGGGCTGGATGTTCGCTCAGTGCGAGTTTCGAGTAACACGTGGCTTTGATGAGGTTTTTGTCGCCGAGTCTGAGGCAGCTGAGTGCGTCTAACATCAGCTTCCATTGAAGGAGGATTGAATAAGGTTTGGTCGACTGCGACGGTTGAGTTTTTCTGTCCATCTTATATTTCGGAGGGATGATCGCAGGGGAGAGGCATCCGCTGGAGACACCTGACATGCGAAACTCACCACTTGGGGAGTAGCTCGTTCCGTTTGGCAGCCCGCTGCTACCCTCTGTGTCTTAATTTTCACGGCATCGGAGGAGCGAGAGAGATCAATAGGGTTCCTCGCTTGGTACCTGTTTGGCCTCACGAAAGGACACTTTGTCAGCTGCTCTATTATTGCTCGTTCCCTCAGGAAAGTAAGACATTGCTTATAGTTGGTGGGGTGTTCACCGTCGCAATTAACACAATGCGGTGAAGTTGCGCAGGGTTCAGGTTCGTGCATCGTTCTCCTGCACTTACCGCACATCGGGTTATCTGCCATGCACCGCTGCTGTGTATAGTCGAACCTCTGGCACTTCAAACACGGCAAAGTGTTGGGGACATATTGCCTTACAAGAAGATTATAGAATCCGCACGAGATCTTTTGAGGGAGAGTTGGAACATTGAACGTCAGATTCGAAGCGGGGATTTCTCGCCCATGCTCCCTCCTCTTGATCCCATTGACTTCAGTCATACCCTGGCTCTTAAAAATGGCGATTAAATCTTCCTCCCTCCCGCAGAGAAATCCTCATGTTTGCGCGCGCTCAACGGACAGCACTTACCATTTTAAAATATTTTCCCTCCTTAGCGCATGTCATGAGGAATCTAGGCTTATTTGGTCTATCTTCTAACGAAAAGAAACTATTCAAGTCAATAGTTTGTTCCACATATCTCTTCCTTGCGGAAGAGGGCGGGGTAGAAGGTTTAGTATCCATGAGATATCAGATTCATCCCCGTGGTCCCCACCCAGCACGGAGCCCAAAAAGGGGATTCCATCAGAGTGCCAGGGTTGCCACGGGGATAAAGTAGGGGAATAACACCACCGTGGATTCCCCCCCTCACCCTGGAGTTTTATACAGTACAAGACCTAGTCCAAGCTAATTGATCGGGAGAGGGTTAGCTCCCGACCGCGCGTATAGAAGAGTCCGAGACCAAAGCAAGCGTATTGAAGCATACAAGGAATGTTCCCCAAAATACGTAAACAACGTATCCCTAAGTGTAAAGCAGAACGTAGCGCAAGGTGAGTTAGGGAAACAAACACACCCCTCAACCGCCAAGACACTCATTCCCTTCGACACGGGTCGCCATGCACGGCAAACATGGGTGGGCGTTCAGCATGCAGAGGGGGCCAGTGAAATAAAAGAGGGAGGCGATAAAGGACTTGTGAAAGAAAGGAATACTTGAGAGCCCTCCCTGCATACCCCCGTCAGGACGTGGGCCGATACACCTCGACAGGTTGATAAAAGAAAAAACAATGATAGGATAAAGTTCTCTCTTTATTGTAAACCTTGAGGAAGGTTGCACAATGGCGTCCGAAACGATGGCACCTGTGTCTAGGATGCTGACAGTATTACAACGCGGCATCTCCTGGACAGCCAAATTTAGCATAGCTATTGACTCTGGCCGCGGGAGCCTACGCTCTCATTTTCTTGACATACAAGTCTTATTGTATTACAATACTTTTTCAATCTTTAAATATGATCCATGATATCAACAAACAATAACACACTTGTAGTAGGATCAACTGCGAGAGATTTCTCCAGTATATTTCAGTTCAGTCGATGCAGTGTAAGAATCAAAATGAAGGGATAACACGGGCAGTAACTACACTTCAAGGTGTAGTTACCTGTACCCCAGATTTGGGAAACACCAGACAAATTGGGGACTGGATGAGGGTAGGTGAACCCTAGAGGAGATGGGAATGCCCAAAACCACAGTTCAACTACCTCGTATTAATAGTTATAATATTATTTCCAGCAGTTTTAATCAAATTCCAAAATTTCACTGACTTTTCACACTTTTCCGTGGGTATTGCCGTCATTAAAAGCTAACTTACACCCGGAAGGACTGTAGTTTGAATACGGAAATGCACAAAGGTTTTATTATATAATTCTCAGTTAATTTAAAACAAGGTGAAAAAGTTACAACTGGAAAGCTTAACAGAGTAACAATTGCATTATATCAGTTTCATATAAGATCTTTGCAAGTTCATATTTTTAGCACATTCTTTTCATCAACCACAAGATGATACTCCATTGCAGAGAATTTAACATGGGAATTCTCTAATCAAAGAAAATTCATAGGAGATGAAGATATGCTCAAGACCTTCATTTACATGTATAATTTATTAAAACAACTCTCTGAACAATAAAATGTACATATTTCTTTGTATTTCCCAATTTCTTCCCGTATAGAATATATAGTATATTTTCACAGTAGGCCTGACTAGGTTTCCAACAAATGTGTGTACATGAATACAAAAATACCACTTTACAAAACATTTTTATACTATGAAAATATTCTATTAAATTACTACTGTGTCAACATCTGATGCAAAAATAACTTTGGTACATCGACAAACAACACACCCAACAAAATTAATAATGTTCTATCTAAGCCCAATCAAATGATTTGACGAATTGTTGAAATTTTAAAACCATTAATGGGAAACGGTGTACACTGAAACTAATCGCAAAATTAACTAAATCATCTGGCACTAATAATGACAGTTAAATTTGACAAATCAGATGTGTTGTTGAACTGATTAAATACTAGGATACAATCTGTAAAAGTCTAGAAAAAATATGCATGTATTTACAGCAATAGAACAATAAATACATTGCCAACTTCACAATTTTCAATTTTAAAACTTGTACAAAGAAACAAATCTGATATACAGAAAAGAGATGGTTTTTGTATTTACAAATACACTGTTTCTGAAAAAATGTGTTTTGAACACTTCAAGTTCACTGTTCCCCAATGCCAATATTGTACTTGCATTCTATAAAAATAACAGAATGTTTGAGACTTTACCCCTTATTACCAGAAGAATATTGATGCCCTTTGGAACGTGTACATATAGACGTTGGCAGACATAAACTACTGGCTTGTGGAAGTTTAATACGTTCCGATATCTTTTCATCACACACCACCTTGGGTGGTTGATCTGCGGGTACATTTCGTGACCTTAATGTCCATTTAGGTGGGGAAACTGAAGAATTTGAACATAGCCACCTTGAATTAGCATTTTTACCAGTTGGAGGAACTAAAGGAAGCATTGATTTCCCACACTTGGGACCAGAATATTTATTAGAAGGTTTCCGAACGTTTCCAGATAATTTATGAGAAGATTTTTTTGCAGCATTCCAAGGAGGCCATGCAACCCTATTATTTTCTGCATCACTTGCAGCAAGGTCTTCATTTCTAATTTGTTCTTTTGAAAGGCAATCATGTTCTGAGCGAGTTCTTTTTCTTTTATCAATTCCTGACGTATGTAGCTGTGTTAACCCACTACTGTGTCTTCGTTTAAAGCTTGAGGGTTTCAAAATAAGATCCATTCCTGAAGTTGGAGGTAGACATGACTTATCTCTATTTACTGGGGAACTGATTGTCTTTAATGTAGTTGATGTTGACAATGCTGCTACTGTTGTTGAAGATGATGATACTTCATTACTTTGGAGGCACATCAATGACATAGGTGGGGTCAGGGAAGCTATCTTACTGTCTGCAGAAATACTTTGATTGCCAGAACTACTGTCAGGAAGAGAGGCAGGATCACACGTTCTGGTATATATTGTACCATCACCTGGTGGTGTTGAATCTTCTGCAGGTTTTGAATGTGTTTTTGTTTTAATATCCATATCACATCTTGATGAAAACAAACTTGAAACACTAGAATGCTCTAAGATTTCTTGCTGTTGCTGTCGTTGACTTAACAGGACCTACAAAAAGAAATATTATATCATTCATGATGTAGGAAATAGTTTGATTGTGGAACAAAACAATTATTCCTTGTATATTCACAATTCTCTGTGAAACTAGCCAAATTTTTCTGAAATCTTCCTGTGATAAAAAGTGGAATCTGGACGTTATTGACATCTCAATCCATTAAATATTGTAGAGGAACAAAAACAGGAATCTTTTACAATATTATACATACTAGTTTTCAATATTATACAGAAGGCAGAAATGCTGTAGGAGACAAAAAGGGGACCACATTTCAAGTGACATTTAAAATGATTCTACAAAATTTAAGATATTGTTGGATGGAAACTAAATTCATTATTTCCACTGGTTATAGTGAACTGTAGTCACTGGTCCCATTTGACACACACACACATCTATATACTGTCAGGATTATGCTTATATATATAAATATAAAAGCATAATAAGATTCAGTTAAAGTAAACCTGACCCCCGGCTAGTGAGCACAGGAAATCCAACATCCTGGAAATTAATTCCCTTCTAGAAAATAATATATATGTGTTGGAGGAGATATACCATTCCCGAAGATTGGAGGAAAGGAATTATATGCCCTATCTTCAAGAAAGGTTGCAGACAGGATTGTCAAAATTGGAATAAGTCTTCTCAACACAGCCTATAAGATATATGCTAAGATAATAACTCGGAGATTGAATATAATTAATGAGCACATGTTATTAGAGGAACAGTGCGGTTTTAGGAAAGGTTGCTCATGTTCCGACTGCATATTTGTAGTGGAACAGCTAATACAGAAGAGACGAGAATTTAACTTACCGCCATATATACTATTTATAGACTATGTAAAAGCCTTCGACAAAGTGTCGCGAAAGAAACTCTGGGAGATAATGCATAAAAAAAGATTCCCAGTCCACCTAATAAGCAATACCAAGCCTCTACTTCGACACTAAAATATGCATTGATAAAGGATATCAAGGAAGTAATAAATTTGTAGAAATAAATCAAGGAGTCAAACAAGGGTGCCCACTTTTGCCAGCTCTATTTAGTATATATCTGTGTGTGCGTGTGTGCGTGTGCGTGTGCACGCGTGTGCGTGTGCGCGTGTGCGTGTGCGCGTGTGCGCGTGTGCGCGTGTGCGGGCGTGTGCGCGTGTCTGTCTGTCTGTCTCTCTCTCTCTCCCTCTATATATATATATATATATATATATATATATATATATATATATAGATAGATAGATAGATAGATAGACGAGATTGTCCGGCAATGGCAAGGGCAATTGAAAACACATTTTAATATAAATGACAAATCTCTAAATACCATATTGTTTGCAGACGACCAAGTTATTTTTAGTAGCTCAGAAGATGAATTACAAATTCCAGCTCACAAACTAAATAAACAGGCAACCAAATACAATATGCAAATCTCCACTAGGAAAACAAAATCAATGGGCTTTGAAGGAACAAACGATATGAGATGTAAAATTGTGATTAATAATGAACCCATAGAACAGACCAACAATTTTACTTATTTAGGCTTCAATGTGTCTTACTGCCAGAATAATGACATAAGTCGGAATAGATTCTATAACATGTGTGGGACAATAAGAAGAACATTAAAAAGCAAGACTTTAAAAACCACGCAACTCAAATTCTACAAAGCAATGGCAGTACCCATGCTAACTTATGCATGTGAAAACTGGACAATAAATAGAACAGACAGAAGAAAAATAGAAAGCGCCGAAATGAAATTCTTACGTTCAGTAGCAGAGTACAATATCTTGGATAGACAATATAATGATGACATCAGAATCCAATCATTTAGGAGTAACTGGCATGATCATATCCAACGCATGCCTCCAAATAGAATTCCCAAAATAATGTACACATATAATCCTAAAGGAAGAAGAAATGCTGGTCGCCCCTTAACAAGATGGAGAGACTCACTCTCTTGATGTGGAAACAGGCCTTAAGGCCTAAATCCATGAAGCAGAAGAAGAGAAGAAGAAAATAATATATCGCCTCAGTGCCACAAATTCCAACACCAGGCAGCTTGGTAAACAAATCGTTGGACAAAGGAAGATGTCTCCCCTCAAGTGAAAGTAGTTGACCTGGAATATAGACGTTACTGATGACCTTACGTCTCAATTCACTGCAGAAACAGACTGTAGCGATATGATTGCTTGCTTCAGTTTCCAGCTTATATGGTATTATATTCCACAGGTAATGCACGTTGTCTTCTACTTCGGTGACAGGAATTGTGTGACTGCCACAGCCCAGTGAAACCACCATGCTGCGGGTAAAAGCAATCCGTTGTATTAGCCACTTGCGCCATTCTGCTACCAAAAGGATCTCGTACCTCATATGCTAGGCGAGCAAGGGCCTTCGGAGAGTGGGATGGTGTTTCAACAGTGGAAGAACCATCGAAGAGTGTCAAGACTGCTTTACAATACTTGGTGACACTGGGCAATGCAGAGTCAAGTATAAGAGGGCAAGGAACTCTGGCCAAGGATATAGAGAAATTACTATTGAAAAGCGTACAAAGCAAATAATTGAAAATAATTTATTTTTTACGAACAAATAAAGATATTGAAATTTGTCGTTTATGCTGTTAATGTATTTTTATGTATTTCCATTTTAATAAAATCAATCACTATGAAGGAATTCTATTTAATTTTTGACATCAGAGACCGTGAACCCGTGATATAGTAAACCAAAAACGTTAAGTCTCCCGAAGTTCACTATAACCGAAACTGTACTTAAATTTATGGCTAAACACTAGAATGCTCACCCACATCATTTCAATTTCTGGTGATATTAAACTGCTGGTTATATTTTCTTTTCTTTAACTAGGGCTTTGAAGACACTGAAATATAGATTTCAGAAAAGAGAGTCTAATTTACCAAACACCCAGAGGGATCATTAAAATAATAGGGATCACTAAAATATGGAAATTTATTTTTGTGCCACGTGAAACAAGCAGTTGTAATTGAAATATTTATAATTTTTCCTAGTGCATAAGATTATGCACTCAGAAAAGTTCACTTTTCAACCTTTTTCTTTTTTCTGTTTACCACTTTTTGTATTATTCCGATCAATAGGATCCTTTCACTTACATCACCCTGAACAGGGATGGCAAGAAACGTTGAAAGTGTGACAATTGTTTACCACAACTTTGGATGAAAATTATTAAAATAGTAAGAAACATCATGACTCATTAAAAAAAATTTTTTTAAATTAATGAAAAATAAAACCTTACTGTGTTTAAAAAAATGTGTCTCTTTTAAATTAAAACTTTGAAATTGCTTTTAAAATTATTTTGAAAATTGCATTTTACAAGATACTTCCCACAATTAAAATAATCACTTCAAATTATTGAGGAACAAGTTCATTTGGATCAAAAGCTGGTAGCAAATAGTGGAAAAACCCCTATGCACAGTTTAGGCGATAAGGTAGTCCACAAATGAAAGAACAGACCTAGACTGATGTTTATAGTTGTTATTCTTTAACTGTGATACGGGCTTTGCTGTAGGCATGAAGGAAGTATGTTATCAGTTATGCAAGAATACTAGAAGAAAGAGTGGAAAATAACAGTGTAAGAAACTGAAGTCTTAGTTTTGCCTGTGAATTTGATTTTCAAACAATATAATCTAATAAGCCTGAATATGTAAGTTAATGTTTGAGATACACAGAATTAGCTAAAGAAAGGAAACTTGGTTTGAAAAAGGCTGTGTGTGTGACCTTAGAGATGTGGCGATATTGTGCAAGCTGCCTTTTGAATCACAGTTATCATGACATAGATATTGTATGACCACAAAGTCATGTAGGAAATTAGAATCAAATGCCAAGCATCAAACAAATATAGGATTGGAGCAGATGAATAATTATGACTACTACAGAAGAATTTCGAACAGGCTCACTTCAGACATAAGGAGAAGGATATGAAAAGTAAGTAATCTAGAGAGGAGCTAAAAGATTTTACTCTTACATTAAGAAGCAGAGAGCTTGTACAATGGGACCACCTAAGCAGGCTCGCAACAATTGATGCATTGGAAATCACAGAACAATTCAGACTTTATGTACAAATACTAGGACTACTTTCTTTTAAATTGGAAAGGCCAAAAATTAAGATACAAATACTGGAACAGCTGAAACTCTTTTTGCTCCGGATACAAACACCTTAACTCCTCAGCAGTCAAACAATCTATTTGAAAAATTGTGCAATGCAACTGGTCTCAATGTTCAATAAAATCTTCAGTCACTACACCTAACGAAATTACCTTTTTCTAAATTACCTAACTTCCAAAAAGGTAATAAACAATTATTATGGAATTACAGACTGATAAGCTTGAGCAGCAGCATGGAAAAAGCTAGTAAGAAAATAACTGTTAGGAGACTACGTGACCACACACAAAGGAATAATCTAATCCCTGTAGAACATTGATTCATCCCTGAAAGATCAAGATTGATGTGTGGACTAAAGCACTGGACCAAGGACAACATGCAAATGTGATTTATGTGGACTATGCGAAAGCATTTTACAATGTTCTCCAAGAGCAAATAATTTAGGACTTTAAATCAATGGGGGCAAATTACTTCCATGGATCTGAGAATACCTCGTGCACGAAATATCCCAAGTGTGCATTAGAGACAAGCCGCATTAGTGACATCCCAATTTGTTGCAAGTGGAGTATCGTAAGGATCTGCCCTTGGACCAAAGATGTTCATCTTCTACAAATGTGACCTGGGTGATGGAATATCTGCAAGATGGAACTGCAATGCAAATGACACGAAGTACATTTGACTCTGGTTATAGTAAACTCAGATGTAGTTAACCATCGGCTATAGTGAACTTGTCACTGGTCACGTTTCATTTGCATTACAAATAAGCATCAAAAGATTCGGTTATAGTGAACCTGAACCATGGCTATAGTGAACATAGGAAATAGTGTCTGAGAAATTAGTTCCCTCCTGGAAAAAAATACATTGCCTCAGTACCACAAATTCCAACACTAGTCAGCTTGAAAAAAATATTGTTGGCCAAAGGTTTTCATCAAAGAAGACTTCCCAGATGTGAAAGTAGCGGACTGGTAGTGGGCACTATACTGATGACCTGATGCCACTCTGTTTCATTGCAGAAACAAAGGCCGTGTCCTGTATGGGCTACAACTGGCAGCAGCAAGGCACGATTTCTTCTGCGCGTTGAACTCTACATAGGTAACAGGAAGCATGCTACTGCCACAGCCTGACTATCTGCTGTACTGTATGAAATAGCCACCAGTTTCTTTAGTCGCTTCTGCCATCCCGCTACTGAAAGCATTTTGTGTGTTATTAGGTGAGTAAAAGGGCCATTGGAGAGTGGGATAGTGTTCCAACAGTGCAAGAGGCTTTGAAGGGTGTTAAGACAGTATTAAAATACTTTAGTCACAGAGGACAATGCAGAATCAAGTATGGGGAGAGCACTAACTCTGAAGGATTTAGAGCACTTAATACACTTTGGTTTTTCTAACCTGGCAACTGAGGGTAGTATCATCAAGATGGAAGTCAGCAAGACTTTTTGAGTTATTCTCAGTCCCGCTGCTAGGGTCGCTGTCTTCATGGTGGCATTGCTTGCACGGTTGCGATCATGCAGCTTCTAGCAACATGACCGAGAAAGACGCGAAATGCAGTGACATAATGCCACTGTGAAGACAGGCCCTGACACACCAAGTTATAAAAGACGAAGTGTAGGAAAAGTACACACGTGAATCAGTAAATTCCCAAAAGGAAATTGCCAAGCTAGAGACTAACAACGTTGCTTACGTTACGATGTTACTATTGACAGTAGAGGAAGAGAATTGGCATTACTGAAACATAACATTTTGAATTGCTTTTGTAATATTCCATGACATGATGCCGTCTGCCCAAGATTCAGATGCTATACTACGAGGACACACAATGAAACTGAAGAAAGAAAAAATAATGATCACACTCCATCATCAACACACACAGCAAACTATCATCGGATGACATTGAAAACGCAACCTTCAATGCTTTCAAAAAGAGCTCGGACGAACTTAAGTTTGCAAATAGTGAGAGATACAATTGACAATGTGATTTGAGTCATGACTGTGAATACATTATAGTGAAATTAAGATGTATCTATATATAGACAACTATATACAATTAAGAGAATACTATCCTACAGCACTAAAATAATTTGTTGCTGCCATTATTTTAAAAAAATAAATAATAATAATAATAATAATAATAATAATAATAATAATAATAATAATAATAATAATAATAATAATAATAATAGTGCCTTTAATAGGAGACTAGAATGCAAGATTTTTGTACCTTTAACATTTAATGTCAATTCATGGCTTGTGTGCGAGTCATAACAGTCCCAGATGATTTTTGTGCTTGCAGAGTTTGATATTACCGTGCTGTGTAGTTATGCAGAACCTGAAGATTGTATTGCTTAGGCACAATTTAGACATAACTATATTTACAACTTGCCAAATTTAGAAATTTCATTGTACGAGTACAATAAACTTTTAATCGTGTGAAAGGTACAAATTTGGTACAAAACAAAAGGAATTTAATTTCTAAATACACGCAGCTTCAAAGCATTCTTCAGACTTTAAATGAAGTCATTATATATAAGGTGAATAGTGAAAGTGCAGGGAATAACTCATGGAGGCTAGGGAAGATTAAGTATATTACAAAGGTAAGGAATAGCAGATACAAAATAAACAAGATCGAGACAGCTTTGGGTAGTTACCAAAATGTGAGAGATAACTAGAAATTCGGTAGAATGGCACACACTTTCTCGTAGCAAATTTTTCTAATTTCCTTGGTGTGGACAGGCTTCAAGGTCTTGCTCCATTCTTTGGCCAGCTGCCATGTATCAGTGCCAAAAGTACAATTTTTTGACATTTTATCAACTTTTCAGTTTCTTAATAGTAGAACCGAAATACTTCAGGAATATTTAAGAAGAGTAAAACCTAATTCTAAATAGAAATTTTCACTGAAAAATTTGAAGCTATTTTGAAAAAAATTGTGATTAAGCATTACTATAACTGCAAAATTCGAAGCTCTTTTTCATAGGAATCTATTAAGATTTATACTTCAAATAACTTTAAACTTCATTTGAAGTTATTAGAAGCATTTCCACTTGCAAATGCAGTAATTTATACATATCGATGGATATATGCATATTCACAGCATGAGACACATTAAAAAAAATTACATTCATGTAATTTTTTGAAAAAACTAAAAGAATGCATGAAAATAAACTATATGTCATATTAAACAGTGCAATTAGCACTAACTGTTGAAAAAGTTTGAGTTGAAAATGGCATTGAGATTTCTCCACAAGTGGAAATTGAGCTCATTTTAAAAAAAACTGTTCAGTTTTCCAGAAATTTTATATGACTATTTAAAGCACATGTGCTCATAAATATAATAATATGAAGAAATTGCCTCTAATGTAAATAATACCAATGTGGGAGACAAGTCAAAAAAATTTCATTTTTGTAATTTCTGAAAAAAAAAAAACAACCAAAAGAATAGAGAAATATGGTGTTTATGTCATTGTATAGGGTACATACGGCCCTACCCTTACCAAAAATTTAAATAAAAAATTTGGAGCTGTATGTGAGAAAATCTTGCTTTTGTAATTTTGAAAAATTGCAAATATTTCATACACTATTGTACGAAAACTTAAAATTTTTAAAAAAGCTACATGGCCTTAATGAAAGAACTATTTATGGACAACAAATTTCATTTCAAAGAAAAATCTTTCTTAAATTTCATAGATGTGGGGAGATGCTGAAAAAATTTAAACTTTAGCAATTTTCAAAAATTCTGAGTTAAAAAGGAGAAGAAGGAGGAGGAAAAGGAGAAGATAAAACGGAGAAGAAGAAGAAGGAGAAGAAGAAAAAGGAGGAAGAAGAAAAAGGAGGAGAAGAAGGAAAAGGAGGAGGAGAAGAAAAAGGAGGAGGAGAAGAAAAAGGAGGAGAGGAAGAAGAAGCACTTCTTTATTAGGGGACCCCACAATGTCTATTTCCATTGAAATCACCAAATAGATTTTCTGCAGCATTACATAACTTTCTCAATACTAAATTACTCTGTATATGTAAGGTATACGAATGTAAGGTATACAAATGTATACAAGACAGTAAAAAGTATAGTTTGAATTTTTATTTATGAGAAACCACCAAATCTATTCTCATTAAATCTTGACACTGCACTACACGTTTCGGAGTTGACGCCATGGCTTTGGTCTTCGCAATTTACATTAAAAAAATCTAGTGTACATGCAGACATCATTCCCAATGCATTTCTATGACAAAATATTTCTTTTAATTGTACAAGACATCTCATTCTTGGACAATCACCTTCGCCAGCATCCTATGGCTGATAACGTTAGCCAGATGAAGTCCATAGTCATTTATAGAACTTTATTAAATTTGGATGATTTGCTGGACACTCCTAACATTAGCAAAATTTCAGTCTTACTTGTGACATATAATATTAGATAGTTATGAATCAAAAGGCAGCCTTTGAGAAGGGTCCTCAAATAACACACAGGAGGTAATAAATACCTTTGTTCATGAGAATGTACAAACCTGCACATGAGGAGGTCCAGGAGGATCCAACATCAGGGTGACCACACTAGTATTATCTGCTTGTAGACCCAGAGCTCGCCATTCTTCTAAAGCTCGATCCACTAAACTCTTAGAGGGATTTATCCATGCCTACCATAGACAAAAACAGAAACAAGAAACACAAATAAATAAAATTTATATTTTTAATTGTGATTTTACCTTGAAATCTTTCAAAATCACTAAATCTCAATGAAAAATTTAATAAACTCTCATTTCTAAATTTTTCATCAGATTCTGATGTTGCCCAGGTACATATTTATCCAATGATCTATTAGAAAAAAAGAAATTAATTTTATTTGAATTCTATCCTTTCCGTGGCCAACCAGTTCCAATAGGATCATGACTGTTCTTCATGATAATGTTAGCTACAGACAGCTGCATTCATTATATGCCTTGTTGCATATTACCAACTTAACACCATCCTCTCTCTTCATAAAGACAAATAAACCTGTTAATTTTCATATTCCACTCTTATTTTAATCAATGAATGATCGAGTCAACTGAAATAACTAAAAATCCTGATGTGTCTTCTTTAAAAATTTATTTACTATCAAATGAAGACTAAAGCCACATTCAACAAAAATCACAATTCATCAGTAACTTCAAGTATTTGAATTTGAAATCAAAACAATTTGTCAATTGTTGATTTCAGTGCTTGAGACACTACATTTTAAATTCAGATCTTATTGAATTGACTTTCCCTTATTTTACGTGGCGAGACTCAGGCCATGAGGCCTGCTCTTCCGTCTGACCACGCAAATTTCGTTATACTCCTTTCACCAATCATGGGAGAAAGAATGTATTACTTGGGCGACGAAACAGGCGATTTGAATTTAGCTCAGAGACGTCATTTAGGCTTGAGGATCTTTTACATGCAGTAAATGTACTAATATGGGACAGCCGGCTTTACTACCTCTTCGAAGGAAGGCGTACGAAGGATTTTTTCGCCCTTAAAATTCCACGGCTTCGATCGGGTTTGAACCCGCAAACTTGGGTATAGCAGTCCGATACGCTAACCGCTACACCATCGCTGCCGCCGCCTTATCAAGAAGTAATGTGAGTTGGCTGATCCCGGGTATCATACACCTTAGCCTAGGCTTTCTTGATTATTGTGCTTCGACGTTATTAGATTCCCTTCTAATCAGTGCGCAGGAATGTTTCACAGGAGCGCAGGAATTCACCACCCAGGAATTGTTTATATTATTTTAAGAAACATTTAAATGAGTACTTTGCAATTACTTATTAGTCGATAACATTATACTGATTTTATGATTTATATCATAGATGCTTTGAATGTAAATCACAATATAATCACCGATTTTATGATTTATTACATTAAAGATGTTTTTAAAGCAGAGAACATGGGTGTCTATCACTCTAGGAGAATATATGAAACAATACTTTACAAAGTATCTGTGATTACTTGTGATTTTACAATCATTTAATGCAGAATTTTTTAATTCCTTGAGTAAGATGTACTCCTGGATGTAAGAATGTGATCGAGTGGTGTATGAAAGTTGGTCTTTTAGATTCAAAGTGTGAATGCCCCATTTGTAAGTATGTCATGAAATTTACCAAGCGAAAGTCTTGAATGATGGCTACGAGTGGATATGTTGAAAGAAAGGGTCAATTCTCGAGGGTGAAAAAGGTCTGTGAGAAAGGATTCATGGTTTTTGGAGAGTTGACTGAAGATGCAGGAGGTGCTTATCATTTCCTATTGTCAGGTTTTGAAAGCACCGTGTGGATTAGTGATGAATGAATTGAGAGTTCGTTCCAATACCATGACTGTTTGGTTTAGTTTTTGTAGCGAAGTACGCATGGACGTGGCGATTGAGAGAGTGAACCACTGGGCGAAAGTGGTGTTGTGGAGATTGATGTTTTTTAAAAGGCATGTTTGGTAAAAGGAAGTTCAATAGAGGCAAGCATGTGAATGGGACATGAGTGTATGGAGAGATTGAATGTGGATCTATCCTACCTTTTCAGGGTAGTTGAAAAATGTAGCAAGGACGCTTCTAGGTATCATTAAGACTGCAGTGCAATCACGAGCTACATTTCAAGAACCCTGAAACCAGTGCTCACATCATCAAAGTTAAGTGGAATGCAATTTAAAAAAAACTACCTCTGCACCAGTGCAAGAAGCTAATGACAAGGGAACAGATTTTCATGTAAATACATATTTTTACAGGGTCAAGATACCTGCATCCACTAATATTTCTTACACTTAACACGACATTCTGAACTCATTGGAACCATTTTTATTTTACATATTTTATCTATAGCTACATATTTCGTTACATTTTAATATACTTATAGGTCGAAAATGAACATTTCACTCCTGATGTTCGAAATATATGTTACTTGAAAACTAACTTAGTTAATGAAATACTTAAAAAATACGCAAAGCGTTTGTATTAACGCCGGACAATCGCTATTAATTGCCAAACTTATCTCCCCTCGCCCCTCTGCTTCTTGGAAACAGCGTGGTCGGGATCAACGATGAGCGGATGTACTGTGTGAGGCAGAAGGAACTTCAACCACGTGCTTACTCGTGTTTCATAGACCCCATGCATAACTCGATAAAAAAAAATCAAATCATTGTCTTATCCCTTTTCTGGAGTTGGGGTGGGAGTATGCTCCCTTTACCCCCCCTCCCCTTCTATCACAGGCTACACGGTACTATTCACATGAGCTCCAGCTCCTCGTAAACAACATTGTATATGATACGAAAGTATTATGTTTCGGAAGAAACTAGTGAATAATTGCTTCTGTAGATGTAAAACTTTTGTTTAGCCTCTCTGAATCCATGTAAATTTCTGATCGACAACGTACTCTACTCTGAAAACGCTTGAATGGAATTGTAAACATTATAACGAATATTTATTTCACATATTTCCTATTTTTTCTTACATATTTTTGAAAAAATAAGAACATATATATATGTACATATTTTGCTTTTTTTATTACAATAAAGTCCGTTCCCTACTAATGACAAATTCCTTATTTGAGTACATGTGACACCGCAAAAATGTGCAACGTTAAAAGCAAGAATTGCTATACACTTTTTTTAAGGATGTGAAAAAACTGTACAATCCTGAGAAGTTGAGTGATGGAGTTAATACCCGAGTTATTTTTTTTTGTCCATTTATTTACTATTTCTTTTCAAAGAAATTCTCTTTAAAACAAATTTATTCATGTATATGTGGAGAACATAAAGAACATTTATACCTCAAATGATTTTTAAAGATTATTTGCATAAAAAGCATTGGCAATTACGCATTGGACAGACTCAAGGATGTTTTGTTAACACAAGGGCCGAAGGCCTGGGACTCATTGTTAAATTGGACATGTGTAGCAAAGTTTCACAATTTCGCACACGTGAACTTATCAGATCAGAAACTGCATTTCTACCAAAACTATTTTCTAAAACTAGCGTTTAAATGTTCTGCATAAATGATGAATCCTTTCTGTGTATCATTCACGACACATGGAACAGAAGTGAACGATAAAGAGTAGTATCAGGGAGACAGTGACAGTGAAGGCCGCCAAGATTGTGGTGCACCATAAACCTGGGATTAACCTAATAGGTTTGCACGCTTTTATAGTTATCCAACTGCCTGAAATATTTGTTCCTTTATAACTGTTACTATTTGTTACTTATATAGTTAAACTGTACTGATGAATATGAGCATGTTGGAACATTAATTTATTTTATTACTACAATTATATTTTGTGTCTTCTTTTTCTTACAATTCTTTTTCTATTGATATAAAAATTAACCCTTTCAGCTTGTGATAAAAGGTCCCATCAATTTCTCTTTGCAGCATTTCATTGAGAGTTTAGGATTCTTCCCCTCTCTGCACTTAAATATTTAGGATTTTTCATTTTCTTCACAAATCCGAGTATCAAATTTCCATCAGAAATTCAATTTACATTTATAACTTACATGTGGAATGTCTCTGCTGTCTGTATCACTTCCCTGCTGAAGAAGATGTTGCTCATTGCATGACTCTGCAGTCTGGACTACTTCAACAGCTGCAGTAGGACACATTACATTCCATAATCCATCAGTCCCAAAAATCAAGCATTTATGACAACTCACATCTATGGTGTATACTGATACATCAGGTTCTGGAGATACCACAAAAACATCTTGAACAGGATTGTAACTCCACAGATCACCTAAGAACAAATAATCACATTAATAAATCGAGATGAGCATCAATAACTAACAATATATTTGCAATTTGTGTGGATTCCGTAAAACGTTTGTTTGATGAACATAATTCAGTGTAATCCATTGCTCTGATTTTCCTAATTTTTTTTTCATAATAGCTTACTCATGAAGTTCAAATACAGGTTGAAATCTAGAACATGGTACCACCTAAGGAAGTCGTTTAAACTGTCACTTCTCGCCACTCCGGTGAGGGGAATATCCACAGTGGAGGGGACGAGGGGTGGTTAGGTGATTATAAGAGGAGGCAATTTCACCATAGTATCTTGCTGGAGCTCTATTACTAAATAGTTCTGCAACTGGGGTGGTGTGCCTGTGTGATAAAGCTTGTAGTGTTCCTTCTTCAAAATGTGTCTGCAACAACAGTTTGAATTCTCAAGGTTCTCTTATACAGAGCTTCCGGAAGTGTTTTTTCATAAAAGTGAATTGGTAGTTATGCGGTGGATAGACTGAAGGATGTTTGTTTAAAGTGATCGCAAAGGCCTAGCCTGAGCCTCGCCGTGACTTGGATTTGGGTGAGCAAAGCGAGACCATTTGCCTGTGGAAGTAATTTGGCATTAAAATGCGATGGGGACAAAGTATATTAAGGTAGAACCATGAAAATTGATCATCAGTAAGTTTTATTCGTTTCTATCAGAGCATGTAGCATAATTTAAGGAGACTCCCTTCTTTGCCCCCTCCCCTCTTCTCCCACGATTCTCTAAGGGTGTACCGTGTTCCTTATTTTAACCCAAATACATAAAATTACAATCATAACATCAGTAACATTTTGTATTTTTAGGCAAACATTTACCAAGAGACCTAGCCACAGCTAAGAATGGGATTTCATCAATTTGTGTTGATCTCCTGACTGGCCCTTGATGACCAAGACGAGGTCTATTCCACACAACACGTGGCACACCCGATTTTTTCACCACTTTTCCACCAGCTTTTTCAATTCGTTGAGTTTCTTCTTCACTTTCAGGCTTGTGATCACGAGTTAATGGAAGGCCTTTCCATTGGCCATCTAGAAATTGGGGAACACAGACAGTTTTTAATATATATTACAAAAGTTGTATTAACAAAATAACTCACGAAGGAGTCCCGTGCATTTATTTATCCCAACCATTTATTACAAGGAAAAAAATAATTTTATCAATAGCTTGAAACCAAAACAATCCCCCCCCCCACTCTCCCCATTCATCACTGACCTAACCCTCTCAGTTAGAAAGAAAACAACTTTTCAACTTCGAGAGTCAATTAGACATCAAAAATCAGAAAGTGTCCACTTAAACTTTGCATGAAAGGTGGAAAATGGCTTTGTAACACTTGACAATGTAATGTAGAGGTGTCAAATATTTACATCTTTAACTTAATAACGTAGGTTTCGTTAGTCTAGATATCTTTATTACCTTCCTGGTAACCCAGCACTATTGACGAATCGCCTACATGGCCAATATAAATCTTCCCTCTGCGGATGAACGCAATACTCGCAGTTGTACCTGATGTGCTAGGAAACCCAACAGCAGTTTTTGGCCAGTAATCTACAGAACATATCAACATAAATAGTTAGATTCGTAAACAAAAACTAAAATCGAAACAGAAACTTATCCAAATCATGTATTTTACAAACCTAGTACCTAACTGACGCCACATTGCCAGATGCGTTTGCAAAAATCCATCGCGTATGGCCCTTAAAACTTCTCCATCTTTATCGGACCAAAACAACTTTTGATTCACTATGTTGTCAAGAAGATGTTCCTTCGCAAAAGTTGCAGCTTGTTGTCCTCCGTGGCCGTCGAATATTCCGAAAAAAGCATATTCAAGATCTTTCTCATCTTCCGTTCGTTGGTATGCAACTGAAAACATGTCTTCCATATATTTTCTTGCACCTTGGCTGCAGTGTCCTGTCACACGCAAATTCACACCTATGCTGGAAGGCATTTTCGGACTAAATGTTTAGTTTCACAAGAACCACCTCTAACTTTGAGGTTCAGAGAAAAATAGAGACAAATACGGAAAATCGACGGAACAAACTAACATCAACTACTGATCAACTGCATCAACACGACCTATACCATACTCTCTGACTGACCTATAATACTCTCTGAACACGCCCACGCCAGCTCCAGAGAGTATAGTACCCACAGAGCACTTGTACATTATGTATCATCTATGGTATACTACTGCGCCAGCGCCAACAAGACGCAACCAACCAAAATCTCAAACTGCCTTGCAGACGTCTATTCCACCAACGCCTCCTACATCTATTCATGGTGGAAATAACAATGTTATTTCACCATCTATTGAAGGAGACAGTGGGTACACACATGATAATCATCACATACATCATATACATTGATGATATATCGTGATACACATCATGATACATACATTGTAAACATTACACATTTTCACTGCCCGAGAACCCTTGAACAGGCTTCAAAAGAAGTTCTTCTCAAAACACAAATTGTTGTGATTCCCCCCCTTTTTTTTACTTCCTCGCTACCGCTTACGCAGTAGAGAGAAAGTTATGTAATGCTGCGCGAAAAAACAACGAATTTTCGGCAGAAAACTCTCATTGCCGAGCCTTGATAACGAAAAAGTAAATAAATCCAGTTGTTGAATTTAAAAAAATCCTCTAAAACGTGGTATAGTCAGAATCCATGTTTTGTGGGTCCTTGATATCGAAAAATTGATTGACGGCAAAACGTCCTTCCACCAACACTAGCGCCAAAACAATATGTAGGATTTTTCCCAAATTGAAGAAACCCCTGCTGTACTGGCTTGAGTCGAAGATGTGCGATTTTGGAAAATATTCGTTAATTTTGGGGGTACTTTACATGAAGCCCCAAGGACATTTTCAAAATGTTCTCAAAAATTGCTCCAAATTTTTGCTTTAAATTTCTTGTAAGAAAAGAGTGAAATATAATTATAATGGTGGCATAGGTTCGATTTTCACTGTTGACACTGAATTTTCGAATAATAGTAGTTTTCGCGCTGTATTGCCTGCAATATGTGCAATTTTAAAAAAATAACAAAAACAAGCTTTTCTTAAAAAGGCATCAAATGTTTCCTTTAAACTTTTGTTAACGATAGTGCTACATGTACTCTGCGAGATGAAATAAATGTCATATTGCTCTATTCTTTTGTTATTTTCAAATAACAAAATAATTAATTACGTTTTTTAAATTACATGACATAAATTACATTTTTTTGACTTGTCTCTCACATCGTTGATACTTGCATTAGTGGCGATTTGTTCACATTATTGCATTTACGAAGTAAATGCGCTTTTATATATCAGATAAAGTTTCAAGAAAACTCAACACTTTCTGTGGAAACAAGCTCAAAATTCCGCATTTTTAGAAACGCTCATATGCCATTTTTCTCAAAACTCTAATTTTTTCTTAAAATTTTCCGTTCTGATAGTTACCCCCCCCCCCGGGGGGGCCTTATTTTCTAAAATATGCTGGTTCTGATGGATATTCCAATTCCTGCCAGTGGGCATGAAAAATTCCAGCAAAAATAGTTTAAACCTTCGAAAATAGAGGTAAATATGCTCCCCTTCACCACCGCCACCATTGAAAAAGGAGAGTATTTAAACATAGCTGCACTTCAAGATCACGAGCTGGAAGGAGAGGGGAACACCGTCATTCAATCGGGAACTTCGTTAGGACTTACGTTTTTGGTATTGGAGCTCTCGATTGGATAACAATGTCCCCCTCTCTTTCCAGCTCGTGACGTTCAACTGGAGCTGTATTTAAATTGGTGTATATAACGTATGGAGAAGTAGACAGGCGGGATCTTGTAGATGCGTTCTCGTGCGTTTGTGTGATTGTTTCGTTTTAATACATCGGGGACTTGTTCAAATATCCAGAAATCATGGAACAAAATTGAAGGCCTATAATTATTGTGTTCTGTTTTGCTTTCAAAGACAGTACGCAGAAAAAGAAACCGCGTGCAGGTTATGAATAAACACCGATGAATCTTTTATAATTATAAACCTTAACCTGTCATTGAATTGTTAGAGTAGACACAAAAACAATGCGGTACGGTCAACTTGTAATTGGTCCCGCAGGAAGTGGAAAGGTGAGTTGTTGAGTGTCATGGGTACAGTATTTCACTCTTAATCCCTGTGTAATTATCGCTTGTTTTAGTCTACATACTGCTCTATGCTATCAAAACATGGGGCTGACATGAGAAGAACCATTGATGTAGTGAATCTTGACCCCGCTGCTGAATATTTTGATTATGAACCATTGGCTGATATTCGTAGCCTCATTGAAGTTTCTGATGCCATGGAAGATTCTGATTTACAATTTGGACCAAACGGTGGATTAATATTCTGCATGGAGTAAGTACCTATTTGCTTAACATCATTTCACAATGCATCTAATTTCTGTAATGTGTGAAAATCGTCAAATTCAATTGTAACACCCCATTCAGAAGTAATTTTGAATGTAGAATGTATGAAAGTAGATTTTTATAAAGGGAGGTGAACATTACTTTCACTGATATATTTGCATAACAAGACAGTGTTTCAAAAATGTCATTGGTTATTATTTGTATCTTTCAGATATCTTCTTGAAAATAACAGTTGGTTTGAAGAAGCTTTAGGTGATGTGGAAGATGATTATATTATTTTTGATTGCCCTGGGCAAATAGAACTGTATACACACATGAATACCATGAGAGATTTGGTTGAAATATTGCAAAACAGGCTGAATTTCAGACTCTGTGCTGTGTTTATATTAGATTCACAGTTCATGGTAGATGTGCCAAAATTTTTATCAGGTACAATGGCTGCACTAAGTGTAATGGTTAACCTGGAACTCCCTCATGTTAATGTGTTAAGCAAAATGGATTTGCTTAGCAAAACTGTCCGTGCTGAACTTGACAAGTAAGTAAGAAAGAATGCACTTCCATGTAAACCTTAAGGTTGAGAGAGAAATCATTTACATGTTAATTTCAGTGGTGTTAAAAAAATTTTTGTATTTTTTAAAATTTGAATTCAAGAAATAGTTAAATTAGTGCACTTGAGGGTAATTCACATTTGCAATAGAGAAGCATAGCGAGACACGTATCAACAATTATTCAATGAACAAAAATCCTGATTAAGATTGATAATATAGATATATGTATGAAAATTAAACTTTAAACATAAAAAATTAACAAAGTCTTGATTGAATATGTAATAACTTACAAAGTTTCAAATAGGTGTATAATAGTTAAAATATTTTGGTTCCAATAAAAAACCCACACTGAACTGAAAGGTATTAACTCTTTGATATTTGTGTTTCCTTATTTCAATAAGAATGTGAGGTTGAGACAATATTACTGTCAGTTTAAAGGCAAGAAAGACTGGATGTTTTGCTGCAATAGGAAAATGAAAGGACAAAGGTATAAATCAAAGAAAAATCCTTACAATCGAGTTACTTGCGTCTGTACGTCACTTTTCTCTAGACAACCAGACGAGATAAATACTGTGTCATTTGATGCATTTCAGTCTTATGGTGGGGAATTCACTGTTATTTTTTTTTTGTTAAAGATTCAAAGAAATTTCTCTAGAAAGCATGTTATTTGTGCATTCAAAATTGCCATTTTTCATTCGATTTTTAACTGATACAAATCACTTCTTTTTCTCTTCTAGCTCTCTTTGGACTTTGCATTATTTTATCATATTCAGTTTTACATTTTTCTTTTGTATCCAAAATTTTTTTAAGGTAATCTAAATTAATATTTTAATTTACCTTTACTGTTAAATTAGTAGTATATAATCCATGTATAATAACAATGTAACTTAAAATACATTTTTTAGTATTTGAGTTTTAAAGATTTTTTACAATATCACGTTGATCTATTTTAATAGTCATAAACGGATTGAAAATAAATAAGAACCAACGTCTGAAGAAAAATTGACTGTACTTATTGGGTGGTATTAATAAAGACAGAATTACTTATGACTCAAGATTTTGGAGAAACTTATCATTTTGGTTTGAATGACATTCTCTTTGCTTTACTCACTTCTGAGCATTTACTTCAGCTTTAAGCAATTACTCAGTGTTTCCTACGAATATTTGAGAGCAAATGCTCAAACGTCAAAGCAATTACTTAAGATTGCTTGAGTGACCTCCGTAGTTTGTCTAGGGTACCAAATAGATGTTATATTAGTTCTTCACCGAAGTACGTAGGGATCAGAGGCACGTGAAAATCGATATATACAAAAAGATTTTTTTGTAACTAAATTAAAATGGCAGAATTCTTGCACATTCGTGTTGTGCAACTATACAGAGAAGACTATCTGATCTGAGGAGCTTCAACAGTGTCTTCAGATTTGAGGAGAAAAACCTTAAATGACTAAACAGAGAATTTTTGAAGGAAAATTATGAGGGGGCGCTTTGAGCAGTGTACAAAAAATGAACATTTTTTTCTTCGAAATTTACAAGATTCTGGATTCTAAAGGTGTGAAAGAAGTCATTGGAGTCTATCAAAGTACTGTTTCTCTGATTTTTCAATACTGTATCCCTCTAAAACGTAATATAGCCAGAATCAATGTTTTGTGGGTACTTTATACTGAAAATGATGGCAAAATATGTCTGAACAATGCTAGCAGCTAAACCTTTCACGTGATTTTCTCCATAAGTAATATTAAGAGAATGTGTTCTCGTGTTCATTAAAAACCCTGATTTTTCGAAAATTGCAAAAATTCCAAATATATCAGTCTTTCTTCTACTAATATATTAAAGATAGTTTGTTTTTTTTTTCTCCTTGATGAAATCTGTTCCTTAAAGATAGATTTTGAAATAAGGTCTGTATAATTTTTCGAAAATTTGAGTATACTTCACATAATTTATTGTGAAAATACAAGGGAGTCAGTTCATGCTGTTGTAGCACCACTAGTTTCTTTTCCCTCTGCTACTTTGTGAAATCAACGTCCTGTTAGCCACACACCAAATATTTCGAATTGCTTTCCCCTTATGGGGTCTGCACTCTGAAACTTGGCATTTACTTACAGTCTACATCACTTTGTAATTTAATTTCTACACAGTACACAAACCATTCTATAGTGACAATTGTAGAGAGTACAAAGTCTCTGAACTCCAGTATGTCTAAAGAGCATTATAAAATTCATAAAAGTTCTATGAAGAATGTGTTTGCTCAACTGCTCATCTGACAAGAGAGTAACATTTTATTGATAAGAATTTGAGTAATTACATACTTACACTGGGCAAAATGTCTGCTTTCTAGCATTTACTTGTGCAAGAACTGCTACTCTACTAGTCAGCTTATTTTCTTTCATTTAATTGCTCATTTTTATTAATACGGCCCATTATTATTTTGTTCTTTGGTTTATTTTTAGATTTATTGAACCTCAACCAGATCTGCTGCTTGAAGAAGTTGAGAATAGTCCAGCATCTCGATGGGGTGAGAAGTACAGAAATCTTACTGCTGCAATCAGCCAGCTCATTGAAGACTATAGCTTAGTGCGGTTTGTGCCATTAGATAGGCGAAGTGATGACAGTCTACCTGATTTGTTACTTACAATAGACAATATTTTACAGTATGGTGAAGATGCAGATGTTAAGACTCATGATTTTGAATACCCTGATGATGAAGATGAAAGTAAATCATAATTTCTTGTATTTTAGTATACAAAATAAAAAAACTACTGTATTCTACTTGCGCAGTTGTTTTCTCACTCCTATTTTTCCTCTTGATTGAATACATTTTGAGACAATTCCCTTGCTTTGCTTCTAAATGCTACCTAGTTTATTTCCTTCCCAAATAACTCAGTTCTTACTATTTTTGATGCTGTATATCTTTTGATTCGCTTCAGAACCATACATTAATTTAATTGTGCAAGAATTGCTACTCTACTTACCAACTTATTTTTTTTCATTTAATAAATATATGATTTTCTGAACTAAGATATACACACCAAAACAAAAGCAATTTATAACAAACAAAACTATTCATATAACATTTTTTTACTAGCCATAATATGAAGTCGCTGACAGTCAAATTGATTAATTCACAAGTAGTTTCTTGTCAAATTTTGAGGAGCTAGAAATTTTTTAAAAATATGAACAAAATTCCCTCTTCCCAAGCCAACATTTTTATTATAATTTTTAAACAAAGAGCTAATGGCTGCTTAATGACAGGAATAATTTTCATAATAACCTGGATCAGTGTTGATGCATTCTGTTTCATTCTCTTTCCTATTTAATAATTTGTTTTGTTGTAAACTCTTTGCCTATGATTTTCATTATTATTGTGGTATCCATGTTGGGTATGTATTGTTTAAAAAAGTATGTTATGAGTATCTTGTGTTCACATGTAAGCGTTGTATAACTACTGAATAAACGTAATTAATTCAAAGAATCATTATTTATTAAAAATATTCAAGTGTTTGAATGCCAACAGCCAAATGATCTAGTGAATAAGTCAATGATTAACAGAACATATGGTTCATATCTGGGGTTCAAATTCTAGATGAGGGAAGTATTTTTGCAGGTCCAACTAGTATTAATGTGCGAGTTATGAATAATACTAGAAAGCATTGTACTGTTGTAGCATCACAAGTTGGTGAAGCACTGCAGTCCATCACTGGTTCTGACCAACAAGACATCCAATTTCTTCAGCAATCTATACCACATTACAGAAGTGTCATAGGTTTATCATCATAGACACTTATGTAATTCATAATGTTCATTTGCTGCTTTGAAGGTGAAACTCAAATAAGCTAGTGTCCCCCCTCCCCGATGAAGTGCTTGAAATTTAATGTACATAATGTGACATCAGTACTACTCTCTTGCATCTGCAAGATAGTTATGCAATAAGGCCAGAAGAAAAGGCTCCAAAAATGCTATTTCTTCTTTCTAGTAATTAATTTCTGCCAAATTTTGAGTAATCTCATTGTGGCAATAAATGATATATAATGGATATTTAATTATTCAAACAAGTTGCTAAATCATGTGTTACGTGTAATTGTGAACAATTGTAAAAGGGGATTGTTATTCTTGTTTTAATCAATTTTATTCAAAACTCAGAGCTCTAACTTCTTTAAATTATTAACATTACTGAAAATGAAAAACTTACCCTTCTTCACTACACTTCATTCACATAGTTTGTTGAGATTAGGAAGGGCTATTTTCAAATGTATCTGGAAAGTTTCAAATGAAACTTCATAATTATAAGAACTGATGTCATGAAAAAATGCAATTTTATGGAAATGTTTGAGTTCAAAACTAGAAACCCTAAAAATCAATACATAAAATGTTATAATTAGTACAGAATCTGTTACGTAGGATACATTTTTGGGAAATTAGAAATAAGTTAGAAAATCATATTATATTACAAATTATTTTACTGCTTTAAATAATTAAAATACTTATAAAATGTGTCCATTTGTACCAGTGTCACTGATGGCTTGTAGTAGCCCTCTGGACAGATCCCTCCATCTTCTTTTGTTGAATTTGTTTTTGTTGGAGAAGATAATTCATAAACGATTCCTTTTCTTTAGTCTCTTCTAATTCTATAACAATAAGTAAAAAAATAAATTACTTTTAAACAAAAATTAACAACTTTTAAGAGAGCATACCCACATGGCAAAAACATTCTCAAATAACGATATAACACTGCAAATATGTTTTGTTTTCTTTACTCCTCCCATCATATTGCAACAAAAAACTAAAGAAGTAATGATAACCAACATGACTTCCAATCAATTACATTTGTTTTGTACAGAAAGGTAAAAATGGTTCAGTTTTAAACACAAGCAAAATATTCAAGTATAAACGATAAAATGTTACACAGTGAAAATACTTAAAATACTTATTTACTCGAATATAAGTCAACTGAATATAAGATGACAATTTCTCAGAGGAGGCCTGAGAAGTTTTTAAATTTTTAACTAATTCTTACTATTTAGTCAAAATATAAACTATAAAATTGCCTTGTTGATATGAACGCAAAGATTAATTGCTGAACTATCATTTTCTTTTTCTTTAAAATAATCATGGTTTTTGTAACTACCCTCATCTTCACTTGTATCAATGTTCCTTCCTTTTTGTTCCTCCTTCCATGCTGCAACATCTTCAGATTGTTTAGGCCCATTGAATTTATGGTGTTCTTAGTCTTTCAACAGATGCCAACTAAGAACATTTCCTGTTGTGTCACCTGATTTTCTAATATGATCATATTTTAATGCAGATAAAATATTTAATTTTGCAAGTGTGTGTAAATTTTGAAACAATGTAAGTACTATGTTATACCTTTGTCAAGTTTCAAAACATTAGTAATTTTATCACTGGGTGGTTCTTGTAATTTATTTTTTGACAAAAATAAGTTCATTTCGTATGCTCTAGTAATAGCTTCCAAAACATTTTTTTATATTTATCACTATTCATATACTATTTAATACTTCTCGAACTCTGAAGGTTTTTGAGCAAAAATAACAGTGTGCAGAGTTAATGTCTTTGTTTACTTTTCTTATCCACAATTGAAGACAGGATCATTCAACCAATTAATTTGAAACTTAAATTTGTTAAGACATAATACACATTTTTAATTTAGTATAACATGCAATACAGACAGTGCAACTGAAAGAGGGATTTCATGTTGAAAAAATATAATTAAAAATTTAAATACAATTTGCATACAAATCTATTAAGTTCTTCTTCAAGCATTAGAACTTTCGTTCGTTTTACATTTTTAATTTAGTATAACATGCAATACAGACAGTGCAACTGAAAGAGGGATTTCATGTTCCGTTGCGTCTCATTATTGGTCCATCCATCTTCTCTTCGGTCTTCCTATGCTCCTTTTTCCTCTTGGCTTGTATTTCAGAATCTGTTTTGGCATTTGCGTGTTTTCCATTCTGTCTATGTGGTCTCTCCATGCTTTCCTATATTCGTCAATTTTTTCATTTAGATTATAAATTCCTAGGTAGTTGTGTATCTCTTCATTACGAATCCTGTCTTTCCTTGTGACACCAATACAACCTCTTAAAAACTTCATTTCGGTAGTCTGAATCCTGCTTCTAATTTTTGTGTCCATAGTCCAAATTTCACATCCATATAGCCCACAAGAAACTGCTAAGGTTTTATAAAATTTCATGAGTGTATCATTCCTGACTATTTTTCAGTGTCCTCCTAATAGTTCCACACATTCTGTTAAATTTTTCAATTTTCTTATCAGCATCTATTTCTCCTTTGAAAGACAGATCACAACCTAGGAACTTGAATGAACTTACTTGTTCGATGATTTGGTTGTTAACCACTATCTTGCATCTAACGGGATATTTCCCTTGGAATGCCATTGACTTAGTTTTTTGAACTGACATCTCTAAATTGTATTCTTTTACAATTATCTGAAGTTCATAGAGAGCTCTTTGAAGAGTGTCTTCATTATCAGATATCAAAACTTGATCATCCGCAAACAGAAGTGTCATTATAAAATTTTTACTATTAAAATTATCTGTAAGATTTAAAAACTTCATCTTCTTCTTCCATTTCCATATTCCATGACTTTCCTATTAAGTTAATAGTATTAATTTTTTTTTTGCAAATTATAATTTTGAAACAATAACAATTTTTTCCTGATTATAAATTGAATTTCCTAACAGTTTCCTGACTCTCCCAGTTTTTTTCCCCTGACTTTTCTGTTTTTTTCAGGTCACTAGACACCCTGCTCTTTTTATATTCGGTTAAATACGCACTTGTACATAATGTAAAACACATTAAGGAAGTATTTTTTCTCAAATTTCTGGGTGTTACAAAAAATATTTTCCGAAAAGAACTCTTTAGGGCTGAATGGGATACAAGAACCCACATGTTGCTGAAGATTGTGAAGGAGTGGAAAAAAGTTTTAAAAAATAAATAACTTTTTTATGGACGTTATTGCTAATTACTACTTTCAATATGGGGCATAAATTACCTGCATCAAGAGGATCATAGTTATGAGGGACATACAAAAACAATTGAAAGACACTACATATTCTCTTATGGAGGGAGTTATAAAAAAAATTATGAAAACATCTAGTTAGCTAGTAAATGAGTTCATATGAATCATTAAAATTAGATCAGAAAAAAGAAAATTTTGTACCTACCAGGGGTGTTAATTGGTTCAAATAATTAAGTGGCAATAAGGCTTTCGGCCCAAGGACTGTTTGTCGTCACTCAATCATTAGAACCCTTTAACACCCTGAGAGCACAAATATTACAATGAGTTTATGGTTTTACACTTCATTACATCAGTTTTCTCTCAATTTAACAATACAATCACACTATTGTCAAATCAATCCTGGTGATGACACCATGCAGAATTAATTAGGTGGGGAGAGGTGGAATGGATAGATCTTCAATTAATATTTTGAAATTATACTGTAATACAATTTTACTAATAATGATAAGGGAGAGGGCTGACAATGCCAATTGATGCCACTGCCTTAAAGTCTGCTTCAAATTGGGCATCAATTTCTCTTCCTGCCCAAAAAACAAGCATGTCTTCAAAACTGTAAGTCAAAGTAGTAGTATTTTGAAGTATTATTGAGGCTGAGAAAAATGCTCGCACCTAGGTTCAATTCAAAATTTTTCATTTTCTTCAAAGCACCCGGTACTTGATGAGAAAAGTGGAACATAGTAGGCCACAAACATCAAGAAAAAGATCACAAACCAACCAGAATTTTTTAATTTATAAAATCATCTTCATTTAATGGCAAGCAAATAGGTCATTTGTGACTAGTTTCAATGTGTGACACCTTGGCACAAAAAAAACATACACAGAAAAATGCCAAACATCAGCTTACCTTCCTGTTGGACAGGTGTGGGTAATTCCTCGCCTTCTTCATCTTCACTACTCTCGTTTGCTGGGTGCTTCAGGTAAACATCGAGGAATTCTTGTGCAGCATTCACCTCATGAATCAAAGGTACTGGAGCCCCTTCACCTTGTTCTTTACTCTTGGCTATCTCTGATAATTTTTTCTCCTTTTGGAATTCTTCTGCAGCTTTACGTTCTTTTCGAACATGTTCCCATTGCACTCTATATTCACTAAAATATATTGAAAAAGAAAAAAAAAAGAGATTAAACCTAGAATAATACTTTCAGAAACCTCTTTAAGAAGTATACAAAATTAAGAGCATTCCAAAATGTATTTTTGTTAAATTATAATTGGTAAGTTCATCCACAAGTAAATGGACTTCAAGGTTTTTATAATAATTTGTTCAAAAAGATTAGTGAATATCTACATATTTTTCAATAATCATCGTCGTATGAACTTGGCTTATATTTACATTATTATAAATTCTGTAGTGGCAGGAGATTTTGTGGTAATCCTGGATCAAATATCCAGGATATAGGAGATATCTAACCACAATAGTAGGCAAATAAATTTACTTTGCAGAAAATTCAGCCATACACGTGTTTCGGGAAATTTTTCCCATCATCAGTGGCTCCAAGTAACATGGATTAAACACTTATGTAACCATGGTGAAACTGTCCTAGCATGGCACCATTTTGTGCTGTGTACAATGTATGAAGGTAGACTGTTTGTAAAGTTAAAATGAAATATTCTAAAGAGGTTCTTGAACTGTGGTACACATAACCCCAGAGTTATGCATTAGGCTTCAATGTTCTTAAGACAAAATATCAATGGATGGTTGAGAACTCAAATTCAAATCTATTCATCAATTTTCTGACCTGCAAACCTGCTGACATTTTTCTGACCTCATTAACATTTCCAAATGATCAGCAAAACTGGCTTTGTGCTTCCCATACTCCCATGCTCATTTGTATTCCACTCTTCTTCTATCTTTGTCTTAGGGGTAAGCAGCTTCCACGAAAAGATTTGAAGTTTGAATGTTCATATTGCAATCCTTTCAATTTAAATTATAATTTCTTTAAAAACATGTTAAAAGATTTGCATCAAAGGAGCCTCTAAAAAGTAAGTTTCTCATGCAGCTCGTTTGAAATTTTCTACTGGAGAACTCGATGTCAAAAAACCGTCAACTCATGGTGCACACATCCCTCACTAAAAATGTTGATAATCTTTAAATGTTAAAACTGTAGCATTATAAAACAAATATTAAAATATATCACCAACCCATTCATACTTAACAACAGATTCAATTTTTTGTAGAAAAGGTACTCAAAATATCTTGTTCAAAAAGTCTAGAAGTAATCAATACTGTTTTAATGGTGACAATCCAATGCCAGTTTTTTGGCATTAAGAGTAAATTTTTTGTTTTTCTTGAGGGTTGTTATTCTGCAATTATTTTGAATCAGCTGCCTTTCTTTCTCATCTTTTTAACTACCAATTTAATTACAAAACAATAAAAACATTACCTCTCGTATTCATTTGCTGCTTGCTCTACTAGAGTTAAAAACTCATCAATGCCTGTTCCAGTGACAGCAGAGACTCCAACACATCGTAATGTACTGTAAAACTCATCTAACACCAATGACATTGATCTTGTCAAATTGGAAATGTATGAAGTTTCCGCTTCCAGCGCTTCTTGGAAGGCCTCAAAATCTTTCATCCAATTTAAGGCATACTTGTGTTCCACCACATCTACCTGCAAATGAAAACAAAAAAGGAAAACACTTATTTTATATAATTTGTTTTTAAAAAATGGTAAAATAACTTTTAAACAATTTCAAAGAAGTCAACACAGGCCTACAACTTTTTAAATAATGTGTACAATTACAAATTTCAGGATGCACACAGATTTTCTACAAATTAAGTTCAAGGGCTAACACGTACGTACCTTATTTATAGCTACAATGAATGGTAATTTGGAACGATACAAAATAGAACAGGCATACAACATGTTAGACATAAAAGTTGTTGGATTAACACTACGGACAGCATCCATAACATAAACTACAACTGTAGGGAATGTTGATGCTAATGCTTCAGTTATAACACTGCCTGATGCTGACCATGTAAATACTTCAATTTGTCCAGGAGTATCCAGGATTGAATATTCAAAACGTTCTGAAGCACGTCCCAGTAACTGTACTACTTGTTCAAACTTTGTAGAGAACAAATTTAGCGAGGTCACAATAGCCCCATTTGGCCCGAGTCCATACTGTTTCATTACTTCCTTGTAATTTACTGTGTCTCGAATGTCTGAAACACAAAACATCTTTGTTCAATATCTCTTTTGACTGATTAAATGTATATAACCAAATCAAATTTTACATGCATACCTATTGTTGCAGGATAGGGTACATCATGACAGGCTGGATCTAAGTTAATCACATAAGGCATTTTTCGTTTGTCATACATGGTAGATGTAAGCCTTCGGACAAAAGTAGTCTTCCCTGACCCTGCCATTCCCAATATTATCAGGCATATAGGCTTTTTCAAATATTCACTGGAAACATTTGAAGATTCTCCTGATGACTTTTCTTGATCTTGATCCATTTCCGAAGTGTCACTCATTGCGATATATTTCACACTTTATTACAAAGTAGAACAAAAATGTTAGTCCTAGAAGCTTAAAGGCGTTTTCTACACGCTAACCTTGTAGACACATTATTTTACCCCCAAAACGAATATTGCGTCCATTACAGAATGCAAGAAAATCACCAGTTTATTTAACAATTTATTTAGGTATTAACTTGCACTATAACAGGGAGAATATTAAAACACATGTGGCACTGTAATAGACTGAACACCATCGTTCATTACAACACACATAACCTACACTTTACAGTCGATTTTCCGAAATTCAAATCATTCACGAACACCGTAAATTCGTGGGGGTATATTTCCATTGGTTTCCATCAGTTTCCATCATGCGCAAATCATATCAAATCATATCATTTCTGTGCAAATCCAACGAGCTTCAATTTATACAGTTCACGAAATTTCAAACTCGTTGTGCAAGATCCACACTTCAGAGCAGAAAGTATTTAATATACCATTCAGAGCGCTCTGGCGGGCAACCTGTCAAATCTGGGGTAGTGCTCGCAATGTCCATACAAGATCCATTTACACCATAAATAACGATCGTGTGTCTACAATCACCACCTCCTAGAGTTATAAAGCCTGCTCACTAGTACGTGACGTCACTAAGATGGCGGCGTAGGTAGTCATGAGGCATGGGTGGCCTAGACCACCACCTCCTAGAGTTATAACTCTAGGAGGTGGTGCCTAGACGCAGATATGTTGTTTTCAGTTGAATTTATCTGGTGTTGTCCGTGTGTTCGGTGCAGTTCATACTTGTATTATACTGCCGGTTTGATATGCCGTTTAGATGTGTAGTTCCGAGGTGTCGAGGAAATTGCGATGAAGCCTGGAAAGTACATGTTTTTGGTTTTCCAATAGATCCTGCTTTGCGGAAGAAATGGACGGCTGCTATTCCCAGAGAAGATTTTGTTCCTTCCAAATCCTCGAAGGTAAGGCTGTGGTTCATATGCACATGTAGAACCTACATTTATTATATTTATTCAAAGCATACATTGTATGTAAGTTGCTAAGGGTACATTATTTAGTAATATTCCTAATGTTCTACCACGAAGCCAAGTTGTTTGCAATTAGATCTTGCAATTCTTCCTTGTAATATGATGCTGAACTTGCAACTATTTTCTGTATACTGTTAAGTGAATAGTGATAGTAAAAACTTAAACTATCAGTTAAAAAATCTTAGAATAGTAGCACTTAAGTTATAGAATTCAATTGTAAATAATGTGTAAAAAAATGCATAACCTCACAAACAATCTTAGAGATTTCCTGTAACTTGTATCAATAAGTTACTAAAACAAAACAATAATTTATGTCAAAGGAATTACCTTGGGGAAGTATGAAAGCAAAAGTCTCAGTGGTGCATGAATTAATTTCAAATTAATTTTTTTTTGTTCTTTGGTAAAATTGGTTTGAAAGTGAAACTTAAATTCTATGTACATACTATTTAATATTATAGACTAACCACTGTACAATTTTAATTTACCCCTCATGCAACCTCAATTATTATTATTATATTATACATATTATAATTTTTTTTTTGTTTCAGGTATACTTCCTTCATTTCCATCAAAATGACATTATTTGGGAGAGGGTGGTGTATAACTTCCCAAGTCCAAGCTCACCTTACCAAGGAGTTTTCCAGACGGGAAGGCCCTTGTGAAAAGCGAGAAAGACTGGAAATGGAAATTACAGAGAAAACTACATACATTCCAATAAACTCAGTGAATTCAGAGTAAATTCAGTAAATAGATGTGTATTATATTGTAAAAAAAAAATTTAAAAAACCAAAAATTTTTAAATTGATATTGTATTAAAAATGATTGTATTAAAAAAGGGAAGAAAATTTATTTCCTGGAATATGCACTGAAGAAAATGTAAGATGAAAATGGGTGACTGCTCCCCATGACTCGTAATAAGAAATGCTTCAAAAGTCACCAATGTTTGCTGTCCCACTATCTTAAAATATCTGAGAGAGAATTCTTTCATTATGCTTGTGTAAATGGTCATTCAGTAAATGATTTAGTCAAACATTTACGCTGGAAAGATGTATTTTTGTTAAGTTTTGTAAAAAAAAAAAAAAAGATAGATTATCAAACAAATTGCAGAAGATTGAATATTTTCCAGTAAATTCAACAGTTTTATTCTCAATAAATAGGTTATAATATATTGTATTGAAAACCAATGTTTATTGAAAAATGTACTTAAAAGAACTTTAATCATGAATTGATAATTTTTAATACAAAAGGAGTGAAAACGGTTTTCCTAGAGCTGTGGAAATTGTAAGCGAGGAATGACCAACGCTCTTCATGACTACCTACGGTGACGTCACAAAACAGTGAGCAGGCTTTATAACTCTAGGAGGTGGTGCTACAATGCTGTCTGAAACTCAACAGCAGAAACGAATGAAACATAGCTCATAATTCTAGGTTAATTTTAAACTAATTAATTACACGATCCGAAAATTTTAAGGTCTTGTTGTTTTCTCAAAAATCAATTTTCAGCCAACTTCAGAGCAAAGCAAGTTGAAACAAATTATTTAAAGAAAAAAAACTTGTATATAATAAATATAGGTTTACTATAATTTCACAATAAATGCTTATGTGATTAAATTTCATTAAAAATTACTTTTTCCAAAAATAAAAAACATAGGCAGCCCTTTCAGATCATGTCAGATCACATAATAATCAGATTAATACAGTAAATTTCACGCGTGTACAATTTTTTGTATTGTTATCCGCACGTGAAGTAGATCATTTTTAATATCTTTTTAATATATATGTTTAATATCCATATTCTCATAATGTTATTAGTGCCAAAAAAGGATTTCATACATGGAAATATAACGAAGTAAACAGACGTACCCCATTACTTACCTTGGTAACAAAATTTCAAGGTCTCTCAATTCAATCAAACCTCAAATGAAATGCACGTATAACAGAATTAAACACTCAATTCAGAATTCTTTCTAATTCTGTCAGCCATCATGCAGCTTGTAGCGTGTATTTTGCAAATGCATATTCTCGCCTGAGATATGGCATAATAATCTGATATGGCTGATGATGATAATGGCTGATCCATTGAGCAAATGCTGAGATGGCCCCGTGTTTTGCTTCTGGACATAAATGTAACTTCATTTTCTGTGCACGTCTTCTAGAATTCAGTGGGAAATACAATTATTCAAATTATCGTTTCCATGTTGTCGCGGCAGGAAGTAATAAGAGCCAAAATTTATTGCTTATTTATCTTTGAAAATATATTTTATTACATGGGAGTTTTTTTGGTTTTTTTTCCCTTTCAAAATTCAAAATTTATTGCTTATTTATCCTTGAAAATAGATTTTATTACATGGGAGTTTTTGGTTTTTAAAATTCAAAATTTAAGTAGTATATGACTTAGTGTAGGGATCATAGAATTTTGAAAATGTGCACACAATTCACTTTTCCCCATAGCACGTCATACGCAGTTTTTAACTGTTTTTTTGACGTAAAATAAATAAATAAATAAATAATATTCTGGGGAAGCTCATCCACGGCCATCTCTAGCAGACTACTAGAGACGGCCGTGGGCCAGCTCTTGGCCTTTGAAGTGTCACTCTTTTTTTTACCTCGCTAGCGCTTACGCAGTAGAGAGAAAGTTATGTAATGCTGCACGAAAAACAGCGAATTTTCTACAGAAAAACTCTTACTACAGAACCATATTCACGAAATAGTGGATAAATCCAGTTGCTAAATTTAGAAGAAAAATCCTCTAACACGTAGTGTAGCCAGAATCTATGTTTTGTGGGTCCTCGTTACCGAAAAGTCGAATAATGGCAAAACGTCCACCTGTCAACAACGCTAACGGCTAATTCGTTCAGTGGATTTTCTCCAAAATTGATATTCCCCAATTGGCCTGGCTCATGTCGCGGCTCCTGAGACATTTTCAGAATTGTCAAAAAATGGCTCCAGCGTGTCTGATTAAACTTTGTTATTGGATGGTGTTTGAGAGAACAGTGCAGGTCTCATTATCTTTTTTGTTTTTTCGAAAATTGCAAAAAATTCAAACATATTTCGGTGTTTTTACAATTATGAATATTCCTCTGCCTTAATTAAATCTGTTCCTTTAAGATAGATTTTGAAATAAGGTTGTGTATAATTTTTCGAAAATTTGAGTACTTTTCTCGTAATTTCGCGTGAAAGTACGGTCGAGAAAGTACGTGCTGTTTTAACACCACTAGTTAAATCGGAATATAATGTTGTAAAACAAACCGTGGACTCCGCGATGGTTCGATTCGGCTGCGGGTTACACCTCGGTCGCATGACTCGGCTGCTTAACTGCGACCCCTCGTCCAGTTTGGCCAGGGTATAATTCTTTGACCCCGATGAATACGCGGGTAAGTCATGAAAACTTAATTTTACAGGAGAGCAATAAACAACTTTCCATTGATGCTGTAAACCAGAGATTAATGATATTAACACGAAGACTACACACAGTTTTTTATTTATTTAGTCAAAAAACAGTCAAAAACTGTATGTGACGTATGGGGGAGAAACCGTATGGGGTTTCGTTTGAATATCATTAATCCCTGATTTAGTTCAGTTGAAAATGTTTTTTTGCTCTTTTGTAAAATTAGGTTTTCATGACTTATCAGCTTATTCACCGGGATCAAAGAATTAATAACCCAGACGTAGCTCATGAATCTTATTGAGTTCACGGGTTCGAGCACCTCGCCCGCATTTCCGGCCGTCAAACGCCACCGGCGCACGCTGGCGACATTTATAAATTCTCGCGACAGTCACGTGAAAGTCTGTGGGTGAAACAAAGCTTTGGCTACGTAGGTTACAACAATGGACCCTGTTTCCTAACACGTGCTTATCTCGGGGCGCTGATTTGGCGCTCGCGGGTGCGTGCTGGGATGCACCTGATTCTGTTCCAGGAAGCAAGTTCCGGGGTGGTCTCCTGGGCCTAACGCCTATAATCCTCACCCCCGTCACAGACCAGGGCAGTGCCCCCTTCAGGCTGAAAGCCGGATACGCCAGCACACAGAACTCCGAAGACAACACCGGGAGCGGTAGCTCAGTGCATCAACTGATGTCACTGCAGCGCCTCTGACCGGGAGGTCCTAGGTTCCCACTCCCCACGGCGGCAGGATTTTCGACACTAGCTTTTCAGCTAGGTCGAATTCGGTCGCTGTCTGGGGGAGAATTCTAGCGGCCGGCTGCTCTGATCGGTAGTTTTCCGTGGTTTCTCCGATCAACACCAGGCGAATGCCGGAGCAGTACCCTACCAAACGGGCCACGGGCCGCGCGCGATCTGTCCTTCCTCTTCCTTGTATTATCCTCTCCCCTTACACTCACACACTTACACTAACATGCACTACACTACCACATATTCCGGGAGAGCGGTCGGGAGCTTAGAGCTTGTCCCGGCTGGGGCGGTGCCCTGCTGGTGGGAGAGTCCTGGTTAGGGGGAAACCCCACTAGCCGACGGTAGGTCGGCGCCGGATCTCGCCATCCAGCGGGGCAGATCACTGACATCTCCCGAGAAAAACATGCACTACACTAACGGGACTAATGACCAAAGCAGTTGACGCGCCCGGAATCACGAAAAAATCAATCAATCAACCGAAGAGAACCTACCCACTTAAGTGTGGGTGGGGCCACCCGGCTCACTCAGGGCTAATAACTTTCCAGATTAGCACCGGGGTCGGATTTAAGCGCCACTCACGTGCGCCGGGAGACAGCACTTCCTTTCTTATGAGTTTCGGACGAATCCGAGAGCCCAGCTGGTGGCGAACCGAACTAAGTCCGAGCGGCTTGGAGTTCCATCCCGTGTCCTCATTGCACGCACCGCTCCGCAGACGACGTGAAAACCGCCGATCATCTAAGGGTCCGCGCGATTTCTGTGAAACCGGACAACCTTCTTTCAATGCGCCGACAAGTCAAAATTGGGCGAAGTCGCCAACGGTGATTCAACAGACGAAACCGATTAGCGCCCCCGAAAGTTTCAAAACATTTCGAATAAACTTATTTGATTGGACAATTAGTCCCCATCCCTAATAGTAAAGCCCCAATTGGCTTGCACACGCGCATCGCGCACAAGCAAGGAAATTCGGTATTCGCAAATCCTCTCTGATAAGTGGATGTTGTCGCATTCTTTGCATTCGTGCAACATTGAAATTGCTCCACTGGCAATGCAGTCTTAAAAGTTAATTTATGTCTTGTGTGTGTCATTTACCCCTTGATAATCTTCTTCAACTCACTTGAGGTGCTACACTGCACGTCGAGTGCCCTAGCGCCTGAGGTCATCAGATTAATTTCTCAAATCTTGAGCGAACTCCTTTTTAGGCGATTCAAGATATACCCGCGGCTACAAAAATATTCAAAAAAGGGGCTTTTATTCTCTGAATAAATGGATTCACATAACTTTGAATTTCGAACCAGTCAAACCGCGAGCGGTAGCTCAGTGCATCAACTAATGACACTGCAGCGCCTCTGACCGGGAGGTCCTAGGTTCGAGTCCTGACGGCGGCAGGATTTTCGACACTAGCTTTTCAGCTAGGTCGAATTCAGTCGCTGTCTGGAGGAGAATTCTAGCGGCCGGTTGCTCTGATCGGTATTTTTCCGTGGTTTCTCCGATCAACACCAGGAGAATGCCGGAGCAGTACCCTACCAAACGGGCCACGGACCGGGCGCGATCTGTCCTTCCTCTTCCTTGTCATATCCTCTCCCCTTATACACACACTTACACTAACATGCACTACACTACCACATATTCCGGGAGACCGGTCGGGAGCTTATAGCTTGTCCCGGCTGGGGCGGTGCCCCGCTGGTGGGAGAGTCCTGGTTAGGGGGAAACTCCACTAGCCGACGGTAGGTTGGCGCCAGATCTCGCCATCCAGTGAGGGAAGATCACCGCCATCTCCCGAGAAAAAAACATGCACAACACTAACGGGACTAATGACCAGAGCAGTTGACGCGCACGGAAACACGAAAAAAACAATGAATCGAACTAGTCAAGAGAGTAATCAAAATAGATGTTTAATAATCTCAAGTAAATATTTGTTAAAACTTTATTTCTTTCTCCCACGCTCTCCATTTACATGTATTAAAGATTCCCCGGTCGAGGCAGGTGTCTACTCAATCTGGAACATTTGAACATGGCCAGTGATCTTTATACTTTTAACTACCTTAGCGTATTGGCCGTCGCTGATCTATTTCTGAGAGCTAGTGAACATTCCAAAATAGCAAGTACTACGAAAAGAAAGCTTGGCCGAATATGAAAGAAAAACCAAAAAGAAGCGATGAGGATTTAACAGAGAAAGTAAAGCTAGGACAAGAGTATAAAGAGAATCAGAAGAATATTTTTCCACATAAGAAACTCACAAACTGACAAACAAACCCAAGCAAATTTCAACCACGCGTGCTGCAGATTCCTACTCCTTCGCTTTCGCCACTCAAGTTTTTACAAATTCCGCCTCCGCGATATTTTTCGTCTCCATGAGGCGTATGCACAATCCCACCGAGAAGAACTCGGTAAAATAGTGGCGTCTGGTGACTTCAGAATTCACAAAATTATGCTGATGTGCTTCACAAAAAAATGTAGCGAGATGGTCCAGTTGTTTTTGTCATTAAATCTAGTCGTCCACCAGGCTCTGAGGGTGTTTGAAAGCAGCCGAGAACTCCTCTTTGATGTCGCTCATCGAAAACTAGGAAAACGTTTCTAGGAGGTATTGAATCACAAGATCCTTCTTAATTCGTATAGACAGAGTTGGCTCACCCAGTCACGCAGGAAATAAAGCGTTAATTTTTCTCAAATTTGTGTAAATTGACCAATATTTTTACAACTGTTGAAATTTCTATATTTTTCTTGAAATGTAAATTGAGAGGGAAGCGTTTGTTAATAAATGTGTCTTTCAGATATATCAAGACATTTGCTTTGCTCAGTTCAGTTTCTTCAAAAAACCTTATTGCCAGGACCTGGTAACGAAAATGTGGATAAATATTGTGCCTGCGTATAGTAAATTATCTCCTCCAACAAGTTGTGTAGACAGAATTCATATTATGTGAGTCCTTGATGCCGAAAAATCCATTTATTTATTTATTTATTTATTTATTTATTTATTTATTTTACGTCAAAAAAACAGTTAAAAACTGCGTATGACGTGCTATGGGGAAAAGTGAATTGTGTGCACATTTTCAAAATTCTGTGATCCTTACACTAAGTCATATACTACTTAAATTTTGAATTTTGAAAGGAGAAAAAACAAAACTCCCATGTAATAAAATCTATTTTCAAGGATAAACAAGCAATAAATTTTGAATTTGGAAAGGGAGAAAAACAACAAAAAAACTCCCATGTAATAAAATCTATTTTCAAGGATAAACAAGCAATACATTTTGAATTTTTGAAAGGGAGAAAAAAAAAACCTCCCATGTAATAAAATCTATTTTCAAGGATAAACAAGCAATAAATTTTGAATTTTGAAAGGGAGAAAAAACAAACAAAAAAACTCCCATGTAATAAAATCTATTGACAACAAAACGTCTTGTCTGCCGTCCGTCCGTGTGTGGTCAACGCTAGCGCCCAAACCGTTCAGTCATTTTCTACAAAATTGAATTCCCCGGTCGATTGAAATGTATTCGACGCCCTTAGTTTGAAACTGGGGGGGGGTATTTTATATGAAGTTTCAAGAACATTTTCAAAATTGTTCAAGGACTAGCACCATTTTTTATTAAACTTGGTCCACAGATAGCGTAAAAGGACGCTTAGGAGGTCGCGTTTTCGTTGAAATTTCTAATTTTTCGAAAATTCCCAAACTCCATTTTTTAGTTCGTCACAGTCTATATTTATCACAGCAACTTTATATTCATTTCCGATAATACAGGCGCAGTTTAGCATCGAGGGGTTATTAGATGCAAGGTGCACTGCCATTCTGACTGCCGTCTGGGGGCGGGGAGGGGGGTGGAGGCGGGCTCTAACAGCCTAAAATCATAAAATCATAAAATCTGTCGCGATCGCAGAGCCATGCGTGATACAGGCTGTCGTAATTTAGACCCAAATTCCGCCCATTCACTAACTTGCTTTGTTTTCGTTCTTTGAATCCGAAGAAAGTAGATTTTTTACTTAGAACTATCCTCCAGTCTTTGACTCACTAGAAGCACAACCTTCTGGACGTTTTAGAAGAAAAATTAGTCAAGAAACTGCTGTGCAGAAACGAAGCCATTCTCAAAAAAATAACACTTGAATAACTAGTTTTTCAAATGCAAAAGAGGGCCTGAATTGACTGACATATCTGTGTGTGTGTGTTTCGACATCATACATATTATTTCTACAACGTGTTATATAAACATCCTTTACAGAAGGAATTACTCAGCCAATCGCAGCAAATAAGGTGTCGTTCGAAATCTGGAATTCCGCGATGTCTTTCGTGTAGATCACATCTTTGTGTATGTTATATAAACTTTTTTTTCTGCGAATCATCCGTCATTGGGCCACGCGATACGTGCATCATACCGTGGCTCAGATTGAACTATTTATTTATTTATTTAGTCAAAAACTGTAAGTTTCAGAATCCCTTCCCAACAATTTAACTATTAATAGTTGAAAGATGAAAAATAATAGTTTTAATATTAATAATAATAATAATTATTATTATTATTATTATAACAATAATAATGCATTTAAAAAAGCCAGAGATTACCATTTCAAAAACTAGATATTTTCATTTCCGAATTATAGAAAACTAATTTGTAATGGTAAACGAACGAACAGATTTGATTTTTCTCTATTGCTAACAAATAGAAACTCACCCTAAGCTCTACTACCACTACAAGCAAAGGAAAGTTCAACAAAACGTGCGTATAGTGAAGCTCTATTTACGTCCAGAAGCAAATCAAGGGGCCATCTCAGCATTTGCTCAATGGATAAGGGAAACTGAACAAAAACCCAATCGAGGTGGGGGTCATTGACCTGAACTACATTACTTGTTATAGGCATTTTAGTATTTTTAAAAAATTATACAATGCAAATATAAACTAATTCATTATACTACATTATTGTTTTGTTAAAGTAAACATTAGTTTTCTTTTTGACGATCAGTATAGTCTCTAATTGTATAGAAACAGTTTTTCAGCAAAAAAGATTTTACTTTTAACTTAAATTTGTGTACCAATTTCAATTGTTTAATTTCATCTGGCAATGCGATGTAATGTAACGTACATGTATTGTATGTGGATTTCTTGTAGTGAGCTATTGATACTAACACTTGATAAACATGATTCCTACGTCGAGTGTTGTAACTATAAATGTCAGTATTACATTAAAATATGTTCCCACCGTTAAGTAAGTCAGTTTCGACAAATACTACAGATTCGTAAATATAGGCAAGGTAAGATTCCAAGCTGAATGAAAAGAGGCTTGCAGGGATCACGTGGATGGGATTTTTTCATTATTCGTATAATTTTCTTTTGCAATCTAAATATCTGGGCACTAAAGAATGAGCTTCTTGAAAATATTATGCCATATCTCAGGCGGGAATGTACATTTGAAAAATACATGCAACGAGCTGCATGAAGGCTGACAGAATTAGAAACAATTCTGAATGCATAACATAATGAGCTTAATTTAGTGTTTAATTCTGTTATATGTACATTGCATTTGAGGTTTGATTGAATTGAGAGACCTAGAAATTTTGTTACCTTAGCATCAGTATATTGTTCATTTTCAATGGAGCATACGATTGCCGATTTGAAACGCAAAATTGCATTGAGACAGTTTTTCCTTCGTTAACTATTAATTTGTTATTACAAAACCAATTTGAAACTTCTGAAATTGTACTATTTATTGTTTCTTTTTTGCAAAGAACATTCGTGTCATCAGCAAACAGATCTGTTCTTCCATTTTTAATAGATGAGGGCATATCGTTTACGTACAACAGAAAGAGGATAGGTCCTAAGATCGAACGTTGTGGGACCCCATGTTCAATTGGCAAAGAATTGGAAAGATAAGTAAATAATGTCCTTTCGGAGCCAGTACGGTATTTCTACGCTTTGAGATCGATGTTATGGTACGAAGTTATCCAATCTAGGGGAATACCACGAATTCCATAAGAAGGTAATTTGAGAGCAAGATGTTATGGTTAATAACGTCAAAAGCTTTCGAAAGATCTAAAAATATGTCATTTAGCGGGGGTGGTACACGTTACTTTCTATAGGGGGACTTGCAATTTAACGCAGATTCCAATTTTATACCCCAAGGTTGTTAGCCCTGGGGTATGGAGTGAAGTTGTGATGATGTAGGATGATGAAATAGATATACACAAACATTCAGAGACACACACCACACAACCGTGCCCGAGGCGGGACTCGAGCCCGCGATCCTCTGGCCCGAGACCGCTGCTGCACTAGTGTCTTAACAATTTCGGCCATTGGATCGGCTATATAAACAATAATATGAAAAAAAATTAAAGTCAACATCACGCACAACCTGGCGGTAAAGCGGGTAGTATTGGGGTCAGGCAAGGCAGTACAGGGCGAAGACGGTGGCAAGGATAGAGATGGCAAAAAAAAATCGATGTTTTCCCTCAGAAACATCGATATATTAACACAGATACATTGCTTTCGATCTTTTCTTCACACCGATATTTTGTTGCAAAAACATAGACTTTTTAAGGGGTTTAAGCACTTGCAGAGTAGCAGCAATCCACAGCAATATCGTTGTTTTGGGTCATCGTCTTTATCACACTGCACATTTCGCCTGTGCAATCTGAGGAAGTTTGGGAGCTGCTCGTGTTATGAATGTAGTATGTTATCGCCAAGCGTCTCATTGCCTGATTCGACAATAGTGTTAGAAATGGCCCTCAGACGTTTTGACAAGTCGGGAACCAGACTCACTCCAACCTGGGAAGTCCCACAGTAACATGTGATATATGACCAACCATTGCTTTCCAAACTGGCAGGTCTTTCACCATTTATTTATAAAAAAACATATACTTTATATGTGCGAGTAAACGTATATTTATTCAACATTTATCACCAAATTATTTGAGTGTTTTTGTAATTTAGTAGTTTTAGTTGACGGGTAAGTAAGTCAAGAGTTTATATTTTGTAGTGTTTGTTACTAGGATTGCTTGGAAAACATTTCGCAACCTTAAAATAAAAGGGTTCTAACTTCACTTTTATGGAAAACTTAGTTATCGTCTTGGTTGGATATGTCAAAAGTAGGTACTTCTAATGGCAGCATGAATCTGAGATGTCAATTTCGCTTTATCTGAAATGTCAAGTTAGTTTTTATCTTTATCATACAAATTATACTATATGTTTCAATGATTGATTGATTGTTAGTTATTTCGAGCGCGACAACTACTGAGGTTATTAGACCCGTAAGTGTAGTGCATGTTTTTCATCAATAGGTGGCTGTGATCTTCTTCCACTGGGTGGAGAGATCCGGCGCCGATCTACTGTCGACTAGAGTGGTTTCACCCACCAGAAATCTCCCACCAGCGGGTCACCGTCCCAGCTGGGACAAGTTTAAAGTCCCGGACCGGTCTCCCGGCATGTATGGTAGTGTAATACATATTAGTGTAAGGGGTGATGATAGGACAAAGAAGAGGCACGGAAAACTACCGATCAGAGCAACCGACCGCTAGAATTCTCCTCCTGATAGCGACTGTGTTGGACCTAGTTGAAAAGCTAGTGTCGAAAATTCTGCCGCCGTCGGAAGACCCGGCGCCGACTCGAACCTACTAGGACCTCCCGGTCAGACACTGCAGTGACATCAGCTGCAGACATCAGCAAGACACTGCAATGACACTCAGCCACTGCTCCCGGTATAGATTACATTACTTTCTTTACATACGTATTACGGGAGTAATATACGTAGTACAGAGAAAGTTATGTAAAGCTGCGGAAAATCGATTTCAAGATTTCAACGCCTTGGGGTCCCCTGACACCGAAAATGGAGCTCCCTGACACCGAGAATGGAGCAACACCTTAAAATTCAGCCTGCACCAAGGAAATTAGAAATATTTGCTAGGAGAATGTCTGTGCCATTCCGTAGCACCTCTAGTTATGATATATGCAGAATATTGATTAGAATATTTAGATATCAAATGTAAGACAAAATATAATGTATACTACAATAACACAAAAAACACTACTAAAATATTTATAAAATGTATCACATTCGATTCAGGAGATTCTACTTTGATGGTGTATGAATGCATGTGACTAAATGGTAAAATTGCGAGACACGATGTTCTTTATTGTTAATTTTATTCTTTACATTCCATTAACATTTTCATTAGCATACTACTGACATGCTGGTAACCAAAAATAAAATATATCCCTTTTAAGTACTGTAATTAAAAATGAATGGGAAAACAACATGATTATTAGTCTATAATTGAAACCTCCATGTTTTTTCGTCATCGACATCGAAAACTCTTAAGCGATGAATCCAAACATCGATGTTTCGGTAAAATTTGCCATTACTAGGCAAGGAGCAGGGTGGGTTTGAGCATGGCAGGCTACCGTAGAGCAGGGCAAAGCAGAGCAGGTCACAGCAGGCCACGCCAGGCCAGATTAGGGAGTACTTTTCTCTGCAGTTCTCTAATTTTTCTACTTTTATAGAATGTATTTGCCAACAGAGCACGAGTTTCTTTTACACGAAGAATATTGTCCATGAGAACCCATTGAGCCTTCTCGATGTGAAAATTAGTAAAATAAAAATGTAACGTTCCGTCGCGTTCCGCCAGAAATCAAGCCTATGTGTGTGTGTATACACACATACACAATCACTCTCTCTCTCTCTCTCTCTCTCTCTCTCTCTCTCTCTCTCTCTCTCTCTCTCTCTCTCTCTCTCTCCTCTCTCTCTCTCTCACACACACACACACACACACACACACACACACACACACACACACACATACACATACAGCTTAATATAGTAATTATCCACGATCGTGTATGGCCGAGGCCACCCTGGGAGAACCGTGCGATCGATGTTTCGAGAAACGTATGACAGGTTGCACGTTATTTATCTTTTGGCTAATCAGCAAAATAATTTACCCCATAACAATTCTTATTTTTTTCATCATATTTCGTCAATAATATATGAATAGAAAAATTATAGTTCTAAATAGAAGGAATACGGTTGTATGAATATGTAGAGTTTAACAAATACAAATATTGACTAAAAGGTTAAGTTTTGTTCATACTATTAGTGCTGTAATATTCGTTGACTGTAGATTCGGGTACTTTTAACCAGCAATTAACCACTCAATACATTGCCCTGTGGGTTCAGAACTGATTTTTGACAGTGATACATAGGAATTCTCTTTCTTTACGCTGAACAGAGGATTCCAAAATGTGTCCTTTTTTATTTCAGTATATGAGTTCATTCAAACCTGATTCAAATCCTGATGGTTATGCATGCTAGCTGGGCGTGTACTGGTGTGTACGATGGTGTACGATTGCACCCGCCCTAGACGTGTGTGTGAATGCGTGCGAGTGTGTGTGTGTGTGTGTGTTGGCGTTGGTGGGTTCCCGACAGTTCAGTCCAGTTGGTCAGTACAATCATGTCCCGTGGTCCATAAGCAGCTGTTGAAATTTTGACAGAATTTTTCGTTTGGTTACAGTTCGGAATGAGATTTAATGGCGGAATAAATTCGAAGTGGTGGAGTCTATGAACTGAATCGATGCAAATGTTACGTAGTATTTGCATCCTTTTCTATTGACATATTGTATTTGTCGTGTTACAAGCACGTACCTGAGTACACAAAACGTCAAACTAACATTCAGTGAAAAGGGTATTTAGAGCGATTGGAATAATTCGCAAGCTAATGAATATTAGTATCAACGTCAAATTCATTCGATATTTTTGACTCGGGCTCGTATTGACATGTCGAATTCAGGGACACCACCAACGCCTCGCCCAGAAGCACTGAAAAAGCTGGCACAATTGAGAATTGAAAGATTGAAGAAAGAGGTACGTGCATAGTTATCTTTACATTGGTCGTAAATAAAAACACGTAATCCGAAATATCACAGAATTCTTAGTATAATTTGTTATGAAATAATTTTGACATTTCTAGTGAACACGAAAAATTGAACTAGTAGCTTTTAACATTTGCAGGAGGAAGAAGAACAATGGATATCTGGAGAAGAGTTGTACACAGAAGGCAGTAGTGATGAAGATGACATGGCCTTGAGAACCAAGAGGAAATCCAATGAGAGAGGTTTGAAGAAATCATCAAGAAGTACAGGATGCAAGACAAAAAAACAGGCAAAAGAAGAAAATAAAAAGCCACAGAGCCATCTTACTCCGCCACAACTGAATTTGACTTCTTGCCTAGAAAAAAATGAAATTGAAGAGAAAACCACCCCTATTCACTCTGGTAAAGATGAAAAAAGTGTTGACAAAGCATGCTCTGAATTAGATCCAAAAGTACTTACAACAGACACACTTCCTTGTAGCTCGACACAAAACGATGAAGTACAGGAAGAGATATCCTGGAGGCCTAAACGGGGTAGTATTAAATTACCAAATCTGACAACTGAAGGAAGAGTTGAATTACTTGGTAATTTACAAATGTAGTGCAGCAGATATTCAGATTCAGCGTTTTTAAGGTTTAAACAATTTGAATGTTCTCATTGTTAAAATGAGATTGATGGTCCTTACAGGAAATTTAACCAGTAGCTTGTGTTATGAGTACTGCGTGCTAAATTTTGAAATACACTATATTTTGGTATTGATAAACCTTTTCTAATTATTTTCAGAAATACTTTTAATAATCTTGGTACAACTGTGATAGTGTGTTAAAAAAACAATTTGTGTCTAAATGAATGTGAAAGTTCGGAAAAATTTTGTATTATGTAGCAATGTGAATCTGTCTCGTAAAAGAATTTGGGGCAATTTGTAAACAATATTTTATTAGACTATTTTTTTTAATTAATTTTTTTTTTTTTAAAAAATTAAATTTTGTACATATTTTACTTTGTGAATTTAAAATTTTTTTTTTTTTGGTTAATTTGTTTTGGTTTTAGGTAATGATAAATAATTGGAATATAAAAATTGGTAAATGTTTAATGTGTGTAAAACATTTTGATTCTGAGACAAAACACTGACAATACAATTGGCAGTGTTTTGTCTTAGAAAGTGTACAAGATCAGAGTGAAATAGTCCTTCTCTCTTGCCTGATGTGTTAAGATCTTTCCTGCAAAACAAAGAAGTGAGAATATTGTTCAAAAATGTTATATTTTTTGAAAATGTATTTATTTTGGGTAGTGTAGACTGTCATTAAGAAGTTTTTAGATGAAATCTGTCTCACATTTTGGTATTGATAATTATTTGATAATTTTTATTGCTAGAACAATGTATATAATTGTAGTGACTCCTGTAGGCTAATGGATTTGATTTATAATTCAGGATTGGAAAGTAAAAGTGAGGCACCATTAATCGATGCTGATGAAGCCTATTGTGCTATGATTGAAACAATAAAAAAATTAAAAAATTTCTTCATGGATGAATTCTCAATTTTTCCAAGTATAACTTCTGATGAAAGAGGTAGTTCGAGGCAGAGAAACATTAAGGGTATAAATGTGAATAAAAAATTATGTAAGCTACTAACTAGTGACTGGCATTTTCTGCATGAAAGATGTGATGTTAAAAGTGCCTTGACTAACATGAATGTTTTGGATTTTCTTCTTGAGATTATTGACTTTAAACAAAAGGTGAGTGAGAATTTGAGTAAGACTAACACAAACTAGTATTTAGAGATTGATTATTTGTAGATAATATTATTCAGTAAACGGTTCCAAACTAGTTGGTAACTTTTTGTGTGTGTATGTGTGTAAAAGAAGTAACATTCATGAATGTACTTAATGAAAATGAGCATACTGATTGAGAACACTTCTGAAAATATATTTACTGCTTCCATGTTCAGGAAGCTCATGAGGAAACACTAAATGTTCAACTTCAGATTAGAGAAGAATTGAGTCAGTTTATGGCTTCTCAAGCACCTTCAAGTGATGAAGTGAGAAAAAATATAAACAGTTTTCTTGAACATTGTTTGTTTGCTGAAGACAAAGGTAACCCAAAAGTATCAAATAATATTGCTTTTCATGTATTTGGTTAGAACCTGACGTCTTGAGGTTATTTATAATTATTTGGTGCTATTATTTACATGGTATAAGCTATCCTAATTATTTACACACATCTGCTACTTGTTCTAAAAAATTATAAAAAGATAGCAAGAAATGTGAAATCCAAACAGAAAAGTTCTGCTAATACTAATAAATTTTTGAAGCCTCCTAGTGCAGTATTTTGGCTTGCACATCCACAAATATTGCACTTCATTCCATTTGAACATGATTCTGTAGAATGATTTTTGTATATTTTTTTCCGAACACTAGTCAAAGCTTGTAAATTAATGTAGACAGGTACTTTAAATTATGTATGTTTATTTAATTTGGTTGAAACTGAAAAACTCGTATGAAGAAACAGTTAATGTTTTGGTTGGGAATTTATCCGAGTGTATTGTTCAATTGGGGAAATATTTTTGTACTTTTGTAATTTTATAGTCGCACTACATCCCATTTGATAAATGTACATTATAAACACGTCCATATTAATTTTTTTATGTACATAGTATTTCTCATTGTAATCTTCAAATATTTTGTAGCGTAGTAAAAGTACTGTATTTTCTTTCACGATAAGTAGTTTATTTCTGTATGTATTTGTTTTAAAGTCTTTGTATTTAATTCATTTTCTGATAAATATAATTTGTATTTAACATTTAAAAATAATAGTAATAAGAATGAGTAATACTTTATGTTCCTAAATGAAAAATGTGAATTAATTCAGATTTTTTCAGTGTTATTGAATTTCTTAATACTGGAAAAGAATTATTTTAATTTTTTAATTTGAAAAAAATTTGGAAATAATTACTAGAAGTGCTGAGAGTATGGCAAAAGAAAGACCAATATAAATCTGTGCTTATTCTTATTGGACAAATATTTTCTTGAGAATTTATATTGTACATGATGATCACTAATCCAAATGTGGCATGGAAAGTAAGAAATGGTATTTTTTGCGGCTGCATTCTCAATCACTACCCTTATTTAAAACACTTGTTTCTTTCATATTTCAATGTTTTGCCAATTAAGATTCTGCTATTATTTAAAAAAAAATTGACTTTCAGGAGAAAATCATATACTTTGTTACAAAAAGAAATCATAAGTAATACTCTAATTTACAAATTGAATTAATAATTATATAAGCATTTTTGTGATGAACATGGTTTTGCACTGATTTCCAGACATTAATGCATTAAACAATGGAGATAATATGCAAAATTCAAAGGGGAGATAAAACATTGTGATAGTATAGAACACATAGATGCTGTAAAATTAACTATGTTTAATAAAAGCTTCATATCTGGAAATGAAATGTACCCACTTTGTGTTCCCTCTGATGAGAAAAATTATGACCAAGAAAAAATAGAGGTAACTTTTTATAACCTTTCTTGTACATTACTGCTTTATTTTGTACAAATTTGAATTACAGTGTTCACAAATATTATTTGTATTACCTTACTACATACCCTTGTTTATTTTCTTTCCTTGTCTTATTGAAAGTTATAAGTAAAGGGATTTTGTGGAGGGGGGAAAAGGTGCCTTTCACGCTGCTTTGAGGCATATATGATGGTATTCATTTTGAAATGAGAACTTCTCTCTTGTGGGTGGTTCATTTGTAAAGATTTTAGAATTAAGAATTGTTTTCATTGTTCGTAACTTGATATGATTTAAACGGCAATACAATGTATTTTTTTGCAAACTCCTATGTGCCCTAAATAAATCAAAAAGCCTGTTCAAAGTTCAAATACTGGATTTATAAAAATGAAAATATTAAATTCTCAAAATAGGCTAGTTTTATTTGATGATAGCTAGTAAATAATTTAACCACTTTCTACAGGATGGAGAGGAAACTGTTCCATTAACTGATGAGGAGAAATTGAGACTTGATAAGCTGATGGATGATGAAAGTGAACCACAGTCAATAAATGAATCTTTTGCTACTGACGACAATTCAAATAGCAATTGTGTTGCTAGACCTTTTGAAGCAGGAAGGGAACATGAAGTCTATGCTTTTAATGAGGAGATGAGACAAAATCTTGACAAAATAAATGAGAAACTACAAGTATGTTTAATAATTGCTGAGAATTCATTGGATATTAAAGGGCAACTGCTAATATGTTTGTTTGTTTTTGTAATTTACCAGGCATTTTCTAAAAGTCAGTCTGAGAACGAGGTACCCTCTCCACAAATAAAAGGTGATTCTTCAGAACCCAAGAGGGAGGAATCTTCAGAAAATCATGAACAGTAGAAACAGAAAAATTTGTTGTTAAATTTTGTAGTGTGTGATTGAAATCTACTCCTAAGTATATATAAATATCATTCAAAACAGGATGCTTTCTCTTCAGTTTTCTAGTTGGTATGTGCTAAAATCACAGAATAAATGTGAATATCAAACTAAATTTGTTCTTTAATGTTTGCCATTAAATCACAGAAAACGCTGAATTTTCTCCATTTATACACAGATCAAATCCACACTTTATTATTGATGACTCAATTCAAGATCTGAAAATATAATATCAAATACATTAGAATGATTTAAATACGGCAATTTTGAAAAGAGATACAAAAGTAGTCCAGTGAACAATAGATAATGAATAGGGAACAGAATTTATTGTAATAAAAAATACAAAATATGTGCCTATATTTGTATTTATTTTTTCCACAATATGTAAGAAAGAAGAGGAAAAAAAAGGGGGGGGCATTTTTCTACAGAAGTAATTGTACAATAGTTTTCACCAGACATAAGTTTTATTCTAAATATAAAATAACGTTAGTTGTACAATACAATGTTGTTTATGACTAGCCTGGGCTCACAGGTATAGTAATTCCGTATAGCCAGTGATGAATCCTGAGAAGGAGGGGGTAAAAGGAACCACCCCCATCCAATGCAATAAGACAACGATTTAAAAAAAAAAAGGTTGTTGATCGAGTTGTGCTCTATGAAATATGAGCAAGCAAGAGAATGATAGCAATTACTTCTGCTTCACAACCACCTGCTCATCCTTGGTTCTGAAAATGTGGTTTCTGAGAAACGGAGGAGAGAGGTATGACAATTCATGGCGAAGATCTGGTGGTTAAAAAATTGCGGTAGCGTTACATTGCTTTGTTAGATGCTTCCAATAACATATATTGCATCTGAAATGTTCTGTTCCAAAGTTTAAATATTTTAAAATGGACAAAAAATGTAAGATAAAAATGGTTCTAATTCATTCAGAAAATCTTGTAAATTCTAAAAAATATTATTGAATGCAGATATCTTGTTCCCAAGAAAAGATGTATATACATGAAAATCCATTCCTTAGTAATAAGTTCTGTTTGATTAATTACATTTTGTGCTTCTATCCCCCACTATTCAAAAGTTAACAAAAGATTCAAAGCATTATCATGTCACATTTTGTACAAATACCAACTTAACATTTTTAAACAGGTTTTAAATATTAGTTATAGGTACAATTGAAAAAAGATTTAGCAATATCTCCCAAATCTATAATTTTAGTACTATTTTGGGATAGGAAAAAAACTATGTGATTCAATTGGAATTCCAACTTGTGTTATAAAAATATGCAAAGAATCATAAAAAGCATTATGTCTTAAATTACAAAATTTTATAACTTACACATTAATTTAATATAGAATATCAGAATTTATATTGTATACAATAATTGTTCATGAAAACAAATCATTTGACATTTCCATAAGAGATTGGATGTTTACATAATATTCAGTATTACGAAAACAGAAATTACCAATGTTTATTTCGGTTAAAATTCACAGTGCTCAGAGCCATATATTCTTGCAGTAGCTTTTATGATAACAATTTTTTTCAAATGTTATTGATTTTTTAATTACTATTAATCATTCTATTATATTTACTATTGTTATTACAATATACATTTTTGAAGATATTTCTTATGAACTCTGGCCAATTTATACCAAAAAAATATTTTTATATACATGAATATTCTCATGAAGTTATTAAATTATTGTTATTATTAAATTTCACATTCCCTGATATATTATTTCAATGACAAAAAATCAATTACATTTTCACATTAATTAATTCTGGCAATAAATTAAAGTATTTAGTTTCGTTTAGATGGTTCTGTATTATGGTGCAGTGTATGAAGTTATGCAACCATTTAATGCTGCAGCAACAAGCATAGGTTTTCTTGGGTTAAATGAAACATCCATCACTATATCACCCAATCCTCCCAGTTTGTGTAAATAATCACTGCATTTTCTTGTATCATACAAGTAAACCTGTATGTAAAAAGAAAGAAAAGAATTCATCAGTATTGTTTACTTGCCTTAACCAAATTTTCAAATAACCGTTATGACAACTTAAATACTTTATTAAACTTGCATATTTATCTTCAGATCCAGCTGCAATGTAACAGCCACATGGGCTAATGTCTATTCCACTAGAATAAGCTCTATTCACATGTTGGCAGTATTTTTGGACACATCTGCAACAAATAATTTTTATCTAATAAAATAATAAGACTATTGGCTGAACTGTGTCTTTTTATAAGTTAGCAATTTTTAATATAGTTGGTGTCAGCATTTTGCATCACAGCATATTTTATATAAATGTGGAAGGAGCACAAATATTATTACCACTAATAAATGTAACAAAAGAGACAAAATTACAAACCACAACATTTGGAAGAGACTAGAGGATATATTGTTGATTCAGTAGAAGAATACCAAAGAAAATAGCAAAACTTTTAAGAGAATGAAGACATATGTAAATCGTACTGGCTTGGAGGCCAAAGGAATGGAGATATGTAGAAGATTAAACTAACATGGTTGGTTCATCAGAATCTTTAGATTCTGCAAGGCCCATGGCACTTAAAAAGCAGGGCCCCTCATCAATGGCGGATGACGGCTTGTGGAGCCATTTCAACAATATTTTTTGAATTTTTTCTTGCTTTATTCAAAATAATTTCCATTTATGGTTCTCATCGCATCTAAAGCAGTAATGCCATTACGAATATATTTGTACTTTTTTTTTTTTTTCAAGCTAACAATTTATTTTTTTATTGCATGGACAATTGGTTTGATTTATAAACCTACAAGTGAAATAGTGAACAATCGTGAACAAATTACAACAATGAACATTAATCAAATGAACTAACTTGCCTTGCTACAAAACTCAACTCCATTTAAGAACAGTCGTCTTTCAATCAAACAATCCAAAATACCCATTTGGTGTTGATATAAATGGTACTGAACAATGCATAACTCACACAGCTCTATAAAAGAACTATCATACATATTACTCAGCTCAAATAAAAGAGCTATCACATTTCAAAAATTTCATACAAATATAAAAAAAATTACTGTTTCAAAAATATTTATGAGAGTCTGAACGGAAATTGTCCCATTTTTAGAGATTTCTAGGGAAGATCAACTCTAAATTTGCCACCTTTCAAGTAGTGTTTTGAGAGTTTCTTTATGTTTTTGTCTAAATTCTTCGATTATGCTGTGGAAATAGACAATTTTTAATTTTTTTATAGTTTCTGAAAAATGTAAGAATTGTTCATATATTTCATTCCACATATTTTATTAAATAGGTGTAATATTATTACATAAAGTTAGGAAATGTCATGTCAAATTGGTCTGTTATTTCTGGAGGAACTGAACTCTCTGACTGTGCTAGCAAATTACAAATGTAAAAAAAAACAGTTTAAATGTAAATTTAAATTATTGGAAAAAAATTTTTTGCAATGTTTGGCATATATATTGAACTATTTTTTGCAAAACATTAAAAACCTTTAAATGAACATAACAATAAATTTTAATTATTGAAAAATAAGCAGACGAGTTAATAATTATAGCAGAATAAGTGTTGACAGTCACAGCTCAGTAAAACACTAAACTTTTTCAAATTTTATATCCCTACACAGCAACTGTTTAACACAAAGTTATGGTCACAATATAGATTAGCCTTGTTTCATATTCTACTGTGTTCACTGTTAAATTTAAAACGTATCTACATGTCCTATACTTCATTTCTATCAGGAATTTAACAAAAATCAGGAAAGAAATAATTTTATTATGTAGTAAGGATTTCAAAATTTTCAGGTTGACCATGGCTCCTCTGGCCGTCTTTGCGCATAGAGATTAGTAACCATTCTGTTGTGATTAAGTACCACCAAACAATACAACAAATTGCATATAAACCTACCAAATTAATGGATGGAATCTGTGATTTGAAAGGAAAGGAGAAATAGCAAGAAAACACTATAGTTCTCAGATGTAGAATATAATTTGTTAGAACTTTTTCTGGGGTAGACCTGCACTTTCAAATTCTGAATTCAAAGTGCATATTCATTTTTTTACTAACCCTGAAATGGAGATTCCAAACGTTCAAAGAAGTATGAAGTATTCAATTTTGTATCAAAAATTGTATTATAAACTGCCCATTCTATGCAGCAATTAATAATTCTTAAGGAGTTAATCAGCACTTTTATCTTACAAGGTGAGACTGAAAGTTTTTAAACAAAACAAAAGAAACCTAACTAGTGTATTGTTATTCACCTGGCACTTCTCAAATCCCAAAGTTTTGTACTATCACACACAGCTGCTGTGAGAAACAAATTGTACATTCCTGGAGGATGTGCCAGGAATTGTGATCCTTCCATTTGCTTCAGATGATGAGCAGGACGAGAATGGATATTTTCAAGTACACTGACGAATTTTTGAACATTCATATCATATACTTGTAAGGTGCGATTTGAACAACAACAAAGAATGATATCTATGTAATTGTCAAGAATGAATATTACTATTCAAAATAATAATTGTTAACAAATAAAATTGATTTTACAAAAATTACATCCAGAAGGAATAATTACATTTCTGACCAAGAAAATTGAACTTAAGCATTTTTGTTGTGTAACCATGAGTTTCACACATCAGAAAAAAAATTCTCATGTCAAATTGAGTGATCAATACCACATTTCTTTCAAATGCTATGCATTTGTTGAGTTTCTTAATGAAATTTTTTACAAAACGCTTCCTTCCCTTGAGGAAAGGATTCCTGCTTTCACTCTAGAAACAATTATTCTGAAGTAATATATAATGAATAAAATAGATTAAAATATACAAATTATTAACTATTTTGAAGTATATGAGGTAATTGAAAATTAAAAACAACAATCTTTGCATTCTAATGAAAAGGATACAAGAATGAAATTGATTAGCTGCACTGAAACACGTGATCTGTTGAGCTGGAACATTAATTTTTGAAATTCGCTTGGTTCTGAAATCTCTGAAAACAAATAAGTTATTGTACAGCAACAACCTATACTTTCAAATTTCATATAGACACCACTTACTGTACTTGATGACTATCAATTTCATGCAGTAAATGGGAGAACAACTCGAGATAATCTTGACTAATGGTGAGAACAAATTGATCCATGTAATAAAATCTTGCTTGGGAAATTGAATTCTTAAATTGATTTAAAGTGTTTAATTTTAAATGCTAAAATTCTTCATATGAATTGCAATATGTTATTAATTTTACCTATATTTATAATGCATTTTTTTTTTTAAAATTCCAAATGCAAATAAAACATTTTTGATGACATTTTTTCTACTGTGGTAGTAGTAATAGTAACAATAATATAATTAATAATAATAAAGAAATATGTTTATACATAAATAAATAAATGAAAACTTTCATTTTAGAAAAATAAAGATACCGGAAGGTCTCATTATTCTTCTGAAGGTGTGAAGGTGTTCACAAACACTAAAACATTTTCCAAAATCTGTACTAAACATCTTTTTAACACATTATGAAATAAATTCCACAGGATTAAATAAAGATTATAGTGAAACCAGAAGTATAAATTGTATAACTCATATTATTTACTGGAAAGTAAGTTTAGAAAAAAATTAGCTAACATCAGGAATTGGCAAGTTCCAGAATTTAAAATTACAATTTCTTTAATGGAGAAGGAACATTGGGAGGAATCACCAGATCTACTGTCTTTTAACAGGAACAGGCACCAGATCTACTCTATCTACTATACTCTACTACTGTCCTGCTGTTCATGGTGATAATGATGAAGATACAATTTCTTTATTTTAGTGTATATTTTGTATATTTGGAAATTAGGACCTTCCAATTCTTCAAAAATTTTTCTATCACATCAGTCATGCAATACTACTGGTTTAAAAATTGAAAAGTTGTATAAAAAAATAATAATAAAAAAATGTAGTTATTTATTGGTGATGGGCATGGACGTACCAACCACTTAGAATTCAAACTATAATGCAGAGAATTTACAGGGCCATTGTGCCCTATAAGGTTTAATCCCTTTTTCAAGGGTTCAAATCAGAAGATTTTAAGACACATATGTAGGAAGCAGTAGAGCTACAGGCCATGTTTTCTCCGTCACCTAATAAAAAAATGCAAAAAGGTATTATAAAACTATTTTTCCCTTGAAAATAAAAAAACAATCAATTAATTGTAATGATAGTTATTAAATCAAGAAGAGAGTATATATGCATGTGAAAAAATATTGAGTACTTTAATCATATTTTTACACACATGATGTTTCCAATTAGTTTACTTCAATGGGTCTTACATTTTATGCGGAAGTAGAAATATAGTTCATCAAAGATGTTTTTTGGAACTCAATAACACAAATGAAACTGTCATTTTGTTGAGTACATAACCCAACCACAAATATAATCTTTAATTGCAAATGCAGAGTCACCATCAATAATTGATAGGAGTAAAAGGGATTAATGACATCTTAAATTAAAAATGTATGACACAAAAGTTGATTATCAAATGGAAATCTTCTCTGGAGGTTTTCCTCAACCAGCTTTCTCCCACCACTTTCTTGCCCCGTCAGGACAAGCTCTAAGCACCCAACTGGTCTCCTGATGTGTGCTAGTGTAAGGCATGTACGTGTGTGAGGAAGTAAAGGGTGAGACTAGGACAAGAAGGAGGAAGGAAAGATCATGCTCGGTCTGTGGCCCATATGTTAGAATACTGCTACAGCATTCATCTGGTGTTGATCAGAGAAACCATGGAAAGCAAAGCAGCTAGCCATTAGAATTCTTCTCCAGACAATAGGTGAATGCAAAACTGCCACCTTTTGGACTCAGACCCCAAGACCTCCCTGTCTAAGGCACAGCAGTGAAATCAATTGATGCCCTGAACCACTGAAGCTGGTGCAGAATCCATTATGGAGTGGGTTGTCATAATTGTTTTGGTATCAGACAGGAAAAATACTGCATTGTTACCTACTTAAAATATCATTAGCCTAGCTCTTAAATTATGGATTTTCCAAAATGAAGGGTGATGGAGTAGGGTTGAACTAGCTCTTTAGTTAAGGTATTATGAGATGAAAGTTCATAGTTGCTATGGCCAAAAATGTTAGAAACACAATAACTGTAAAATCTCTCAGTACCACAAGATATTCAGATTTCAGCCAAAGAAAACAAGAAACAAAGTTTCTAGGGGTATGCCAATGAAAAACACAATTTAGTTGAAAATGGCTGTAAAACAAGCAATGTTAAATGTTTTGATAATTAACATTTTATCAATTCGCAATCATTCCTTGTAATTTTATTTCATTTTTCTTTATTTCTCATATTTTTAAATTTAGATTTTAAAAATTCTGATTTACGGTCACAAGAACTGCCATGGACAGAATTATAAAATGAAAAGAGTAATAATAATAATAATAATAATAATAATAATAATAAAACAATAATGGAACACAAAACTAATGCTTACCTGTTGTAGCTAACTGGACTGCTGTCCCAGTAGTTTCCCATACACAAAATTTCAAGCCAGCTTTTGTAGGTGGACCACTTCCAGAAATACTTTGATCAGAAATGTGCTCTATCAATGATTTGGAAGATTTTAATTGTTTTTGGCTACCCTAATCACAGGAGTAATTAAATTTTAAAAAATAAAATAAAGAATTGCAGAGTTTTGTTGAAAGAAAATTAATTTACACTTACCACAGCAGAATTCTTGTTTTGGATTTTCTTATTGATGACAGGAAAAAACATCTGGGTTCTGGATGTTTTCCCGTACCCTGAGGATTTCTTTTTCAATTCTTTTGAAGTGTATGGACTGGCTTGGACATTTAAATGAGAACTCATTTGGTATCGTAAAGGAGATGACTTTTTGACAGTTTCACTGCAATGTAATTGAGAGTGTATGATATTTATTTTAAAAAGAATGTAAAAAAATTAAAGCATATAATTGTACACAACAAAATTGATAATATATATTAAATTTTACCATTCATGCCATTGGCAAATGGAATCGTATACAAGTTCTAATTCATTTTTAGTTTCATAAAATGTTGAGGAATCTTTATGTCAACAAAGAATTGAAAAAATGGCATTTCCAAATAAACACAGTTTGGAATTTGTTATAATGTGTGTATGTATATGTGCATGTGTGTGTTCCTGCACATCCATCTATGCCAAATCCCAAAGCCATGCATGAAGTTACTTATCAAAAACTAAGTTTTATTGGTCACAATTTTACAAATTAGATCTAATTGGCAATAAAGATTTCAAAATTTTGTAATCTGCAAATTTGGGGGCTTATGTTCACAGATTTTTTGTCTTATTTAACATGTGTGACTTTTATATCCTTATATTTATTGATTTATTACCATGAATTTTTAAATGCATGCAGAGTATTTCTATTTTAATTTTTGTATGTGCATGCACACAGACACATGCATCAGAGATAGTCAACTACAACATTTGTATCATAGATCAGACTTACAGTGGTATAACAGATTTTCCTTGGTTGCTCTCCACTGTTCCCTTTGTAAGTTTCATGTCTTTAAAATTTTCTTCCAACGCTTGCAGTTTTAAAATAAGAATTTTACTGTTACTAGGAGACCGTTTTAGCAAGCAAAAAAAATTTTCAAGAGAATCACCACCAATCACAAGAAAACTTATTAATGATAAAGATTTTGATGGCAGAGTAGATGGAGGAAACATGTCTGAAGCAAAAAAGTATTGTGGTTTTATACAATTTTTTTCTTGAAATGTACAACTTCAGGGCTTTCTTACCAAATGTTTTCAATACTGCTTCACATTCCCAAGAATTGCAATTGTAAAGAGCAATTCCTAAGTTACAGCATACAGCAATTAGTGCATTTGGGTACAATATGGACCTTTAAAAATGAAAATAAATACATTATCATGATCTAATTAATTATGAATCATAGATTTTTAATTATAATTTCTTATCATAATCAGCATTGTAGTAGTGTAGTCTGTGGACATAGTAACTGCTCTGTGTGGAATTGGAGTTTCAAATCCTGTAAGTGATTTCATCTTGAGATAATTGTAGATTTCTAATTATAATTTCTTATCATAATCAGTAGGGTACGGATTTCCATGTAATTCCATGTTTTTACAGGAACTAGATTCCTGCATTAAATAATTTTTTTTTATTGACTTTTCAAGACATTCCAAATGAATTGGAACTATTTTAATTTTACATATTTTTTCATATTTTGGTATAATTGCATATTTTTACATATTTTATATACTACTACATGTTTCGTTATATTTTAATATATGTCGAAACGGAATATTTCAGATGCGCGTTTGAATATGTTACGGAATCATCTTTCTTAAAAATTAAATGTAATGCTGCTGAGCTTCTATGATCACCATATCTTCGCCATAATTGTTACCCCCCCCCCCCTTGCTTACTGCATACTCGGGGTCAAGAATGACAGAATTTCTGAGAACAAAAGTAATTTCAACTGCGATTTTGCTCATGTTTCAAACAGCGTATTCGTTACTCGATCGAAAACTAACAAATATTTTTTACAGAAAATTGTCTTATGCGTTGTTTGACGGGGGGGGGGTGTAACCCCCTCCCTTGCGATCCATCACTAGCTACACGGTACTACTATTCACTGGAACTCTGGCTTCGTAAATATTGTAACATATTCTATGGACGTATTTTGTATTTCGAATAAAATTCTTATGTGTGGTGAAATCTAGAGTAGAATTACTTCTATAGAGATAGAACCTAATTTCAGCCACTCCGAATGTTTGTTAAGAACTGATTAGCGACGTTCTATGCTCGGAAAATGCTAGTAGAGAACAATTTTAAACACAATAATGAATTTTTATTTTTTCTTACCTATTTTGGAAAAAATAAGTACATATGCATGTACATATTTTGCATTTTTTATTACAATAAAATCCGTTCCCTAATAATCAGCATTAGAGTAGTGTAGTCTGTGAACATAGTAACTGTTCTGTGTGGAGTTTCAAATCCTGTAGATTTCATCTTGAGACAATGGTAAAGAAAGCAAAGAAAATCACCAGGTATAATCCCTTCACCTAAATCATTTATCATGTTTTAATTGTTCAGTTGAGATAATTATAAATTCCTTTATGCTAAATTGCCAACATTCCATGAGGGATATGGTATTTAGTAGAGGCAGAATATGGTACATCTTTAATGATTTGCATCTAAACTTCTCCTCCCTCTGTAAAAGGCAATGAATATTAACTAGAGCAACTATTCACTGCCATTACATTTTACTTTCCTTCATTTAAGTAAGTGATTTTAAAAGCTTGGAGACGTATGTTCAGAATTTCCTACTCCTGACACTTGCCAAATATTTCATTTCTTGGACCAAATGAGTCCATTCCAGGTTGCTTGCAACTTTCCATTTTATATATCCTATTCTCTGATTTGTAATATTCCCTTACAATAAGGAATCTACTTCCCTGTTCAATAAGGAAAATGAATTCGTAAATTTGTGGGGATAAGAAATATTGACAGAAACCTGAGCAGTACCATGACATGTCATGCAGTTAGACAGGTATGGTAGAAGTTATAAAGAAGTGCAGTGAAGCACCTTTAAACAAGTTCCACGCAGGATTGCCACTAGTAAAAATGGCAGACTTATGGTGATGAAGTTTGTTGGGCCAACTATACTCCTGGAAATACTTGGTGTAATCTACAAGGAATTCACTTTGACAAGTTTGCATTACCATTCCCTGCATTTATCATCAATTTGTTTATTTGTTCTCTCTGTTTATGGTTTTCTCTTAAAAAATTGACCTCCCCTTTCTTCTACTTTTCTTGGTATCTTGTTTTTTTATGTTAGAAATAATCTCATTATGTGATTCAATGAGAACTTGACTGAGAAAATTTAAAAGGGTAAATTTCAGTTACTTGGGAGATTTCTATGACAAATTAAACAGAAGAAAATTGATATAATAAGTTAGAAATGTAGGTCTAAAATATCACAACCTGCAATATGAGGGATACAGATGAATGAGACAGAACTGCCGAAAATATTTTAAATTAACAATTAGAATGGTTAGTATTTGAGGAAAGTGGGAATTTTTTTGATCTACCCTTTAATTACCTTTGTTAAATATGAAGAAAATGACAGGTACACAATTTCAGAAAGATTAAACAATATGAAACAGAAGTTACATGGATGTGAAGGTTTTTAGAGTAGATTTTAGATAGGTAGTTGAAAAACATAGAAAAATGAAAGGAAAAAAATATTAATACTTCAGTGTAACGTTAAATAAAAAGAGTACAAGCAAAGAAGAATTTGAAAGAGGAAGTGGTTTGGAAAATCAAAAAAAGAATATCAAACATTGTATGAACTCCATTTTGTGGAACAAAATTATTAATAACACCACCAAAAAAGAACTTTACTCCACTGTAGTAGACAGTAGTGCAAAATATGGATCAGGAGTATTGGAGGTACATGCAAATACAAGAGCAAGGTTACTGGCCTTAGATTTAAATTTTTAATGTAGATTGACTTAGGGAATACTGGGAAGAAGAAACAGGCCAACAGGCCTACTCCTTATTCATTCATGATGACATAGATATGTGGATACAGCAAATTCAATAGAAAAACATAATAATAATATTGATGATGATGATGATAACAACAACAACAACAACAATAATAATAATAATAATAATAATAATATAATAATAATAAAAAAAAGAAATGAAAACAGAAAAATCAAGATTAGTTTGGACATGTTATGTACATGGATTTTTACAATGGCCAAAAGGAGTCTTGTAGTTGATACCAGCAGTACGCCGGAAGAGAGGAAGCAGTATGCCGGAAGCTGACCAAGAGAAGCAAGGAGTGGAGGAAGCCATGACAAATCCTATATAACTTATGGAATGACAGAAATTCCTGGATACTAAGAACAGACAAGACGGTATATGGTTATGGTATTAGCCAATATTCAATATTTTATATAAATGAAACAAGTATCCCTGTACATGTATATTAGAAAGGCTCACCTCAGACTACATTTGAAAACTTTTTTACATGTAAAGAGTAACTTTTTATTAAAAAAAGTGACCTTGAAATTGAGGCTGTAAAATGTTGGTACTTGTCGTGCGCTAATAGAGTTTTGAGTTTTGAAGTTGTACACAGTAAACACCTATCTACTATTTTTCTATAAAGGATCTCACAGTAAAAGCAATTCTGTTTGTGGCCAAATTTAATTTCAAGTGTCATTGTTTTCTGTTTTATGAATCTCATTTGATGTGCCACCTCATATATCAGAAACTAGAAATATTTTATAATTAATGTCTAATCTGGATATACAAAATGATTCAAAACTATTTTGTTACATAAAGAGTTTTACACTCTTGATGTGATAGTAAAATATATATCAGCAAGTTCTTCTTAAAATCACAGGCTTTCATGGCCAGAATCAATAGATACTTCACTGTGCAGGTGAAGGCATAGTTGCCAGCATTTCAGCTGTCTCCTACAAACTTCCTCAAAGAAAAATCATCTCCCAGACAGCCAAGTATCTATTAAGTTCTTCTTAATTCAGTTTCATTTGCCCTGGAATTTCATTTGTGTATTAATCAACACATTAAACTCACTTAAGAGTTTGATCAGAACAACTTAGGAAATTGGAAATGCTTGTATTTTCTGAGGTGTCATCTCTCATCTCCTTATTGAATAATTGTATTTCACGTTTAAATAAATAAACACCAAAAACAAAACATCCAATTTCTCCACATTCTGATTTTAATTCAACAGATTCATTTGAATGTTTTTGTTTGAGATAGTGATCTGGAAAAGAAAAATTGTATGGATAAATAGTTTTCTTATTCATAGAATTATGTGAATAATAATTTTCTTGGCCAAACATTATGAATTCTCTGAACTTTTTTTACCTGCCTCACCACATCCTAAACATTCTTCAGAAATTGAAAATGCTTTATTCACATTAACATTCATAAGACATTTAGGAATGTTATTCTCATTAAAACTGTATATGGAAAAAAAAATTAGGACTATTAGCAAATGAACAATGAGTTATGCTATACATCCCAACTTTTGGAGATTTATAAAGTAAATTCATGGTAAGGATATTCCAGACCTTGAAAAAAAAAATGCAGTTATACCTTTGAAGGAGTAAATTGATTAAAAATAAAACGTTCTCATCAATTTAACTCATACTTCCCAAAGAAACT